>JAMKCH010015391.1:0-24288 GCA_023653785.1 Ophioderma brevispina | reverse complement strand
GTTCTTACACAAGGCGGACTGATTGCAATCACATTTCATATCGTTGACTAATTTTCAATTATAATATTACCCTAATTGTATATTTCCGAAAAATAAAACAGATGTTGGAAACAAATTGGAGTTTTACGCATGATTATGCTAGAGCAAAACAAACAAAACAATGCATGTAATTGAGTAATTACGTTGTATTCCAATTTAACTGTTTACTCGCGACATTTTTCAAATGTGCATTCTGCTACAAACACAGGAAAAGCGAATTGGGAAACCGTATTAAAACCACATTTGTTATGTATAGGGCCCGAAACCCCAGAACAATATAAGCAATTTTTACTACGTCATTCTAAAAAAAAGGTAATTGGGAAAACCTAAAAAATGCCTATAGAATGTATGGATAGAATTTGGGATGACACCTGGTTTAAAACGCAGACGAAAACGGGGAAGACGACACGGCAGAAGATAAAGGCACAAGAAAAAGAGACGAAGATGAAAAAAATGAAGAGATGATGCGATGAAGGTGTGAAGAGAAAGGAAGTAGACGACGTGGGTAATTGGGGGGCAATTCGCGGACCGTGGAGAGCAGAGCATCATTCTCAGTGGAGTTGTCTTCTATGAAGGTTAATGAACCCAAATTTAGCGGCGGGTGCCCCTCGAGAAAGTGTGGGCGGAATCAAGGTGGGGTATAAATTAATAATACAGGGGGTCAACAATGAAAAAATGCTTGGACTGCTGTCAAAAAGGTAACCAAAGTGTTCGTTTGTTAGGCAAGGATTAAAAAAGGTATAGTTTGTACTATTTACCAAACTTATGGTTATGGAGATTATAAGACAAAAATGTCAAAGGTCATCATGAAAGGTTAACGTTACAAATCTTAAAGGTACTATCAGGGCTAATTTTTAATTTAAGTATGTTTTTTTTTTCTTTGCGGTCTGAAAAGAAAGAATATCTACTGAAATAAGATTGCCTTATTAGCAGAATTACTAAATTAAAAATTCCTTTAAAAAGGAAAGGCCAAGTCAAGAGGAAAATCTATAAAAGGTTATGGGAAGGGATAAATAAGATGACATTTTGTGGGAGTTTTTGCAAGTTGAATTAGTGAATAGGGGCTGCATATCTCTCTTTACATTTACGTGTTTAACGGGAAAGGATGTGGGACCATCAACATTATATACTATAGAACACACTATACTTATTCGGGAAAACAATCAGCGCTATACTTACCCACCAGAAGATTGACCACTGCAGAATCACCAGCAGAACTGAAAGAAGCAATTCCGGTTATTTTGCATTGCCGACGGACGAAAGTATTTTACAGGATTCGGCACACGTACACACGTGATCAATAACATTTGTTTTAAATATTATATTATAAAGCCCTTCCCAAAACGTAAAGCTCCCACGTTCAGCAACTGTCACCCCAATTGACTTCTTTTATTTTCTAAATTTTACTCTGTCACCCAAAGACTTTAATTTTTTCAAAAGGTTTTTAATTTTTCTTTTTTGGTTTTTTTAATTATTTCAATTATATACAAATTAGAACATTCGTTACTTCATGACATCTTACCGTCATTCCACCGTATTGAATCGTTTACAAGTATCACATTTTATAAGAAGTGTGCCATTGCAATCTATCTATACTACTAAAAAATTGAGATCAAGGTTCACACGCCTCTAGGTAAAGGTCACACACGGGGGAATATGCACCAGTACTACTAAAAATGAGAATCTGTAGTCCGAAACTATGCGTTTTGACGCACTTTGACCTATGGAACTGCATGTGATTGGCATACAGGTAAAAAATCAACACCCTGAGGTATTATAAGGGTTTCAGGTGACTAAAAAAAATCAAAAGTCATCTGAGGAGGTCAATTTGCATAAAAAGGCCGTATAAATGCCAAAAGGACCGTCAACCTGAGCAAAGAACACGTCTGAGGTCAAAGGTCACACACACACAGGACAAAGGTTGTTTTCAATTTGGCAAGAAACCTCGTTGTAAACAAGAAAGCTGAGTGAACCATAGTTACATCTATACTTGACTGCATATTCATTTTTGCAACCAAAAACTACTGCCTCACTGTAAATAAGTTGTAATAAGTAAGGCACTTTTCAACCATGTCTAAATATAATAACTAGTAGATAAGTTCGTATTTTCAGTCATGATCAATCAAAGTATGCAGCAAAAAAAAATTAAGGGAGTCTCAATTAAAGGCGGATGATCCAATCAAAAAATCGGACCATTTATTTTTTCTCTAAGCTCCCTTACATAAAAGCAATAAATCAGTCCAACCGATTGGATAGTGAACGATTTTGAAACGTTTTTTATTCATAAAATTTTATTTAAAGAGACATGAGGAGATTTCCAGAAGAAGCGCCCCAATTTTTCTCGAAACCCCGTTTTTTTTTTCCTATTTGAAATGCTTCATGTTGTTTAGTAGTAGCACCTGAAGTGAAGTAAAACTGAATACGCGCGTCTTATTGTAATAAGATGATGTAATTTAGTAGTTTCTGTAGTGCACTACAGAAAGTCAAAGCATGGTTTTCTATAGGGAACAATTACGATAGCAGGCAATTGCAAGTTCAAAACAAGGTTTGCGGTTTTCTTTTGCACCTTGTTGTCCACATAAACCTTCGAAATATTAGTCTCGGTGGTAGTGGTCATAAACTGATCTCAGTGAAATTTTCAGAAAATTCGTTTATCCTACCAAATCAAATCTCCTACGGTCACTTTAAATGGGGCATTCGTGATCCACAGCATAGTACCCATAGTCCACAGCATAGTACCTTTGATGGCCCTTGATTTCCAAGGGTATGGCCCGATCGCCAATCGCCTCGTCATTCCAGAAGCCCCAGATTTTACCGGGAAGTGGTCAACTTTTGGCTATAAGAAGAAAGCTACTATTTTTCTCATTTTACCATGTGAAATCTTAGGGCCAAAGGATGTTTGGGTTGGAAATTACCATGAGGGAAAATGTTGCCCTATTTTGGTTTCGACAAATAATTAATCTTACGGTAGTATTCTATGGGGCTTACACAAAATCCACGTTTTTAGATCTCATCAAAAACGGATTGAAATATCGGCGTGGAACTTTACAGATAGGGTTTGGGTGAAGGCCGATCTATCAAGATCAAAACTTCATATCCTTATATCGGGTCCATCCCCTTTAAGCATCCGTTAATTTAAGGCCCTTCATACGATTTAAAGACGCGGTTAACCAGCAAATAACTGTAAAAAAATACAAATTAAAAAATATCCTGACAACATAACTAATTTCAATATTTTTTCGTCAATATTTCGTTTTACGTTTTTAAGTCCAATGGCCATGTCCTAAATTTGGATTTCTTGGCCGCACTCTCCGCCCCTTTTGCCTGTTTCTGGCCCCTCGATAGGCAGTTTTTAGTTTAGTGTTACCGGCCCGTGTTTTTTATTGCATCCGCTCACGACGGAAGCATGGTGTGGAAGTGTATTTCTACTCTTTTGAACATTAATATCTTTTTGTAAATGTACGTTCATGTTTTCGCTGTGCCTATCTTATTGAGTACTTCCATATGACGTAACATTGCACACATTCATAAACATCATACATGTAGATTTTAGAGGATATCGGCACGAATATTTTCTGCAACACTGCTATTTGAAAAGTTGGTCAAACACCCAAGCGAAGAGAGCGGGTAGCCCGTTAGCTACCTCGCTCCAAAAATGTTGTCTATGGAGGTCGCCATGTTCGGCATTAGTGACGTTGCTCGGCCATTGGTACGTTGTATGACTTGAGAGTCAATAGACCAACAACAGGTGTCCTGTGGAATGTCTAGGGAACTCCTGATCATTAAATCGGATTATATAGTGGTCCCATAGAAAATCACTATCGATCGATTAAAAAAACTGGGACGAATTCTTGAATAGGATATTACCGAAAAGTTTGGTTGTTTCATTCATTGGGCTACTTCGTCAAGACCAAACTAGTATTACTACAATCCATCATGATTTCTAGTTTTCACGTGGGCCGATCAAAATTGCTGCATCTCATGACGATATTATAAACGTTTAAACTTTGTTATTACTAATATATTGCAGTTTCACACTGGAAGACATTCATTTTAAACAAAAATGGTTATTTAAAAGTGTTGAAAAGCATATATTATATTAGCCTGGCATTACGCATTATATTGCTTCTCCGATTTTCTTCAAAATGGGCTCAAATTGTTCATCTTTATCTTTCCTGTGGAGACTGCAACAAAAACATTTTGCATAACTTTTTAAAATTAATAAAACATCTGTTTCAAAAATTTAGCGATCAATAGAGGGTCAATGGGGTTGACCTTGTTAGTCATTTTCTCGATAACAAATTACAAATAAGAGTGTCAACTACTTTGTTACAAATTATACCTTTTGTAATCCTTTTAAACAGAAGAACAAACACTTGGTTACCTTTTAAAACCCAATAATCATTTGTTCATTTTTGACCCCCTGTATTATGATGTCCCCCCCCCCTTCCTGAATTCCGCCCAAACTTTCTCGGGGGCACCCCCGCTAATATTTGTTCATTAAGCTTAATATAGAAGAAAAATCCACTGAGAAATGAGCTCTGCTCTCGACGGTCACGGAATTGCCCCAAATGACCCCAATAACGAGGAAAGAAGAAGTGATATAATGATGAAGAGATGACGACAATGGTTGATGAAGACGTGGCGGATGGGAGAGTTTTTGTGCTTATCATAATAACATGAAGCCAAACCTTACCCAGTGGCGGATTTTAAGAGTCGGCAGTGTCAGCAGCTGCTGACAGGGCCCCACCTAAAATATTGCTCTCACACCTTAGTAGCACTTAAAGTGCGATATGGCGTTGATTCTTGACGCTTAAAGGGGCCCCACCTTAAGCTGTTGACAGGGCCCTTTTTTTAATTCCGCCAACCGAGACGTACCCTGTAATCCTTTCTTTCAGCCTACACTTCCCCAGGCCTTGGGAAGGGCCAGCGGACAATTAAACAAAGTCCAGCATGTATGAGGATATACATAAAATTTCAAACAATGGTTTGAACAAACAATGAAAGAAATAGCTCACAGTCCACATTCTAATCTCAAACACCCAAATGATACTAAAATGGATGTAAAAGATTTTCAAACCATTGAAACATGTTTTGAAGCCTCACATTCTGAAAAGGGTGCACACACGTTATATTAACAATTAAGGGGGGGGGGGGGGCGTTTTTCTCGCATTCATTTTGCTAAAAATATAAGTGGCGCATATTGTTGGTGGAAAAATATCAAATCGGCCATGGCGTACTCATTAGCATAAAAATCATTTGGTGCGCTATTTCACATTTGTTTGCCCTCCCTTAAATCGTTCCTGGGGTGACTTTTAAAAGTGTATTTCAGCAATGTAAAGTTATTTATTTTTATTCATATGAGCCAACTTTATGGTCAAAGTAATCGGGAAAGGGTTTTTATTTTTTTTGGCCGAGGAATTGGATGCGCGTTGTAAAATCGGTTTGGACCGCATTTTGAATCGTATAACCGATTTTCATTTCCACCTGTTAATGTGGTCGTGTGAGTACCCATCATGACCAGGATTTTGGTCAAAAACATTTCCACCGGCTAAGTGGTTTTCGGGGGGTGGGGTTCACTGGATACACACGGAGTGCGCCAGAGACCTGATACACTTAAAGCGGGCACTGGCACATTTCAGAAAAATATGAAATGCCTTCAATTTGCCCTCAAATGATAGTTCGGCAAGAAGAATAGAGATATATTTGCACACCGCATAAAAATAAGAACCAAAAGCAGATAGGAGATTAATTAACAGTAGAAGACATCCAGGTAAGTGTAGGCTAACTTAAGTTTGCCGAACGTTTACTTTAATCAACAAGTGTCTATTTACATGAATATCATGGTTTAGTATCATTGATAAATTTATTAACCCAAGGTCGCAGACCGGTCAACAAGGTGCATGACGGGATTAATAATGGCGTGTGTTTTCTGCGTTAAACGCCATTTCCGCGTCGGTCTTCTACTGCATTAAGTGCCGACGGACCATCAGTAATTATAAAATCGCTCGGTTTACCCATAAGCGCAATGAGTTGGGCTTAATATTTCAGATTAATGAGCTAATGTATATATGAGCTTTAGAACACGTGCAAAAATATCAAAAATACCGAATCCGTGCAATAGTTAAACATATTCATTCGGTCAAATTTTACTGTTCCATTTCACTCGACTTCGCATTGTGAAAAGAAAAGTCAAAAGTTGACCTCATGATATAGTTTTTATTATATCACTCTACATAAATTCTAGACAGTTTATTGGTTTATAGCGTTGATAGATTTACATCATTCTCCGTGTGATAGTTTTCCCATCAATGCTCTGTGCCAAAATACGCATGCGCCAAGCCTCGGACTTGCCGTTTGTTTATAGGGTGAACATAACACTGTTTCATTGAAACGGAAAAACTCAAAGTGGTGACAATGAAAGTGAAGTTAACATTATTGCTTGATTGAATAAAACAATGGCTTTGGCCATGTTTGACATAATCAAGAGATTGCAATGAAAAACCTCTTTATGGATCCCTTCAAGTAAGATGTCACAATAACTAATAAATCAGGTTCTGTCACCGCCCAAAAATTAAGACAACGGTATTGGCCGAATGGAGCCGGCAAAAGTATTCTGGAACTGTTGCGCGGTGAAGCAACGGTCTGAAGCAATTAGCAAGAAATCCCACGGAAATTGAACTTTAAATGTTAAATCTATTCAACATATTAACGAGATATAGTAGTAGAATGCGGACACTCGCCCCCTTCCAATATCCACACCTGCAATCTCGCCCCCCAAAAGTATAGCTGCCAAGTAGCCCCCCAAAAAAACCGTATATGCCTTCCACATCGCCCCCAAACTATTTGCCCTGCCAACTCGCCCCCCTTAGATACTGTATAGGTATAGTATTTTGAAAAAATAAAAGGAGTTTTAGCGATATCACAATACCCAAGCAAATGTAGTATTTTCTAAAATAGCAGAATCAGTCTATTACCAGATCTAAATTTCTTTTTAGGTTTTCTGGGAATAGCAGGAGGGAGGGAATATAGGCTACAATTATTATAATGAACCTGAAATGGACGTCTGTGATCGAAATGGTTTATAATCGGTTTATGGATTTTTTTCCTATCTACACCTTGGATATCCGATGGTCGTAACCTTTACTTCTTGAAAGAGCAGGATAGGGCGGTTGATACTTGAAATAACTCCATAATATTCTATCAGAACCTTAGGTTTCATTTCATCGATTAGCGGCGGATTTAATGAAAGGGCCTTGTCAGCAGCAGCTTAAGGTGGATCCCACTTTTGGAGGGTCATGATCTTAATGCATACACATAAAGTTCTTTCATGTAGGTTGCACTATTAGATTTAAATAATACCTTGGACATTTATCTCTTAAATATGCATAACAAAGTTGGTCATGTGACCCGTTGCCATGGCAAATGGGTCATATTGAATTTGGTAAAAAATTTGAAGGTCGAGACGGTTGGAGACATGATTACTCAAACAACTAAATGCTCTATGGAATGAAAAAAACTAATTTGCTGTTAGGAGACAGAGCTGATTCTGTAATAGAATATAAAAATGGATGACATTTGGGGGGTCACTGAAAGGCAAAATCAAAACTCAATAATTTCTGTTTTTGTTACCATGGCAACAGGTATGTTCCTAAGGTTCAGTATTAATTCGTGAGTACAGTCTTCAGCCCTAACTCAGCAAGTTTCAGTCCAAATTTGGAGGCTCTACCATTAAAACTTTTTGAGTAATAAGGTCCAAGCGGGGAGACACGACATAAAACGTGGTTTGAGGAAATCGCATTTAAAGTTTTTTCCGTTAAAACACATGTCTAATTAATAACAATTAATTAATAAGCCAATTAAGTTCATAAAGTCAAATTGTCATAAAATGTAGCATTACACTTTGTTGAAGTAATTTCAGAAGTAAAGCCATAAATAAAAGAATTATTACAGAATCAATTAAAAAGCTCAAATATTACCCTCCTAAAATATCAAACACAAAACAATACAATACAAAAGAATAAAAATAAAGGAAATACATAAGATATTCATAGCTTTGCCGCTGACTTTGACGAACAAAAATCATCACAAATTTGTGAAGGAAGTTCCGATTTTACCAAATTGAAGCAAAAGAAAGGCAATGTTCCAAGCTAAATATTTAAATTAAATACAAATTTGGCCTTGAAAAAAACCTGTACTGGGGGATACACACCTTAAAGTGGGGCCCTTTAAGCTTAGCGACGCTAGAGGTTTCATTTCGTAAAAGCTGTGATGTTGCTATGGTGTAAAAAACAAACAAAAAACAAACACAGGGTCATCCATGCAAAAAACAGGAAGGGAGTTCATCCATGTAAATCTTGGATTGTGCTTAGGCTCTGACAGGCATCAGGCATGGGTTTTGTAACTTCTAAGTTCACAAGAAACACAAAAAATTGTATATTCCATTCCTTCCAGCCTGTCAAAGTTTTATGATCTGAGCAAAATTCAATCATTGGTTTGAAAATATGAAACTACTCCTTTTCGCCCGTTCGGCATCAGCCGACGTTGCTTTGCTATAGGGTTTTTACCTGGAAAGTAATTCAATGTGCAATGTTCAAACAGTGGCAATAAATTAATTTGCTCTGTTAATTAGAACTTAAGACCAAAAAAATTAAAGCCGGGGAAAAAAAACTGTGGCCATGTCCCTCCCGTATAATGGCCAGGTTTCATATGGCTCAATTGAATCAGATCAGTTTGTCCATGATTGATTTCAATACAAACTGAATAACATTTTAGGCCTACCCCATAAATCATCCCGCATATGAACAGATGATTATATTCAAATAATGAAATATTGCTTCAAAGCGCATTTAAGTGTCATTTATTTATTCAGACGGTCATAATTACATATAATAATATGATATAATACAGTATATACAAGTACAGTGAGAGGGGGATTAGCCCGGGGAGGGGGAGCTTAATTCATAACAGTCGGTTAATCATTAATCCTTACAAACGATTAAATTTAAACTAACGCACAAAACGTACAAATTTGCTAAAGTGCGCAATAATCGAGATCAAATATTATGAGGACTCCAGAACATATATAGCCTTACCAGTAATCTTAATAAAGATCCAAATATAAATTAAATGAGATAACCTCGGAAACTAAAAGGTTGAAAAAGAATATAAGGGTTCGCAATCACATTGTCATAATTCGTCATTTTGCATATTTTAAATTCGTCCGTCATTAATTAAAGGTCCAATGCATATTTTACCAATCTGATATCTTGTCCGTTGAAGGGTCTTCCCCCCCAGCTCTGAACATAGGCCTGCAATGTGCGTAAGTTGGCATGCAGAAGTGATTAAAACAACGATATTGTCGATGCAGTGGAGAAATAGACGGAAGCTCCTCCCCCAAAAAAACCGTATTATCAATACTGCATGCCATGCTCCCTCTTCAAAATGACTAGGCTACCTAGTCCGGGGAACTAGATTGGCGACCAAATCAAGGTTCCGATTTTTATTTTTTTTCTCCCTCACATGGAAGCTATCACCAAAAATATTTGATTACCAAAGTTAACATAAGTGCCTAAGGTGTTTTCACTCAAGTGTGCCCTAAGGGGGTGGGGGTTCCGGAACCCCCCATAAGGAAACCACGTTCCCGATGGAAATTTCCAAATGAAACTCATCCACCTGTGAGGGGGCATAAGACAAGGCAACAGGGCACAATATAATGAGTTCCGGTTTATCGTCTGGAAATTGGGGCAAATCATTGTTTTCAGAAATGCGGAAAATCGCTCAAAAAGTAGCATGCTTTTCTGAGACCCGTCTTCCACAGCATACCACATTGCAAATCATTTTGATGTTTATATCTGCTCTAGAGGGACAAATTTTACACATATTAACAAAAACATTACCCTTGTACATTCTTGTATTTTTGTGGGTGCAGGCTTATTTGCCATAGTTTGTAAGCAATGGCGCGCAGTCGATCGATGAGGGATCGCGTCTTTTCAGCCACAGACAAAGGGTTAATTGATTGTTTTATGATTATGTATTATTTTGTTCATGCATATGACTATACATAAGCAGAAAAATATTTATTGCAATAGGGTTTGCTAATTTTATTTTTAAAATCACACTACCGTTGGGCCTAAGGGGGGGGGTTCCTAGGGACCCAAGCTAATTATCTCTTAACGGTCTAGAAATTTTAGCAATTTTGGTATGGAAAGAAACGCTATCATAAGTTTACACAATTACAAAAAATTAGGTTCGAAAAATTTTCACGACTGAGAAATCGCCGAAAACAAAATCTTGGGTACTATGGAACCCCCCCCCCCCTTAGGCACTTAAGTGTAAAAAGGTCAGCCGTTTGGATGAAGCAGAAATGCTCCTTAAATTGGCCCACAGGCAGTGTAATGTCTTAGAAATATCAATTTGATAAAAAGTATGTGGGTGTATGGGGGAGCGAGGTTGTCGACCGGGTCACCCAACTTTAAAGGGAAATCGTGATACGAATAAGTCTATCTTTTGTAATTTTATCTAACATAATAATGTATCAACTATATGTACCCGATTATGTTAATTGTCTAAAATATTTGGGTATTGAGATAGGCCTATCGTATATTTTGAGTTAAAATACGTGGGTATTGTATCCTCGATGCTTTGTATCGTCATACCATTGATTAAGAGGATAACTTTGCTGTACTTTAATTAAAGAACTAGCACTACATTGCTATCGGGGGAAACAAAGAATCAAGATTTACATTCTTACATGCGACACGAACAATTTAAATAAGTTAGTTGTTGAAATCATACGGCATTCCAGGTTTAATTTTTACATAACTATAGCACAGACCCTTTAGGCCCTTAATATAACTGATATTGAGTTTCCGTCGCCCGCCGCGTTATGATTTTGGACCGTGTTGCAAAAGTTGAACATCTGCCAAAATATTTAATTTTTAAAAATCAGGACTATCATAACGATGTTTTTTTATTTGTTTTTACCTTTTCTACTGTTTTGAACAACTTATCGGGTTTTTTTGTCGGGCTCCGGAATAGGGAAAGATGTCTCAAATTAGCTTCAATTTTGATTACGAAAGTGAGCGCAATGTAAAATGTCCGCAAACGACGCCAAAGTAATAGATATATCTAGAAAAATAATGAATAATTAAAAAAAATAGCTGGCGCATTATGAGCTGAAAAACTCAACATTGATAAAATATTCACTGAACAAAGGCACAATTATATTTACAGTAACGATGGATAGGTGTTTTTTTTTTCGGGCTCCGAATCGTAAAGATTCTAAAACTAAGCTTTGGGGGGGACTTGGCAATTGGAATAACGTTTTTGGGGGGGGCGACTTGGCACGGCATTACGTTTGTGGGGCGAGACTGCAGGGTGTGAGATTGCAAGGGCGCGAGTTGTCCTGATACATATTGAAACTGTGCGTTTGCGTCGTTAATTGATTGAATGAGAACAACTAATAATAATTATGTTCTTCACATTTGCAGAGAAAATTTTTAATTTTAGTCGTGACAGGCGAGTAAATTAATGGATTAAGGAATGTCCTTAAGATCATCTGAGGCGACACAAAGCTTCAAGATCAAATTCATTTCATACACTCTCCGAGGAGGTATACAACAATTGTATCTGAAACGGACAAATATGCTAATCAGAATAAGTTCATTTATTGGGACCAATGGACAATAATTATTGTCACGTTTAGGCCTACAATTAATCTAATTCTATCAAATTTTACTAATAGTACAAGAAAAATGTTTTTTTGTTGCCTAAAAAAAGCAAACAAACAGTTTTTGTGTTATTTTTTCTAAAACTGTTACAGGAAAAGCGTCAAAAGTCTGGAAAAATCGACAATGGGGAACATGTAAAAGGGGGGGTAAATTTACAGGGGTCAAAAGTAAAGAAGGTTTAATGTGTTTTTGAAACCTACCCAATTTCAGCTGGTCATGAGGATTAAAAAGGTATAGTGCCATATCTACGGTCATTATTTTCAAGGATTATAGGCTATAACGGTTCAAAGTCATCCAGGGGCATTCTTTTCAGATTGTTTCATTTCTGACGAAACTAAGTCCTCAAATTGTATGGTCATATCATAGTGAACATACCAGCATTTGCCCTGCATTTGTAATTTTATTAAAAATTTGATGGTAAGCATAATGACCCATATAGACCCCTGTAGACCATTGTTACATTTAACCTCTAATTACATGACCAAATGGTGAAATGAGTGGAAGTTTTATATTCCGCGGTCTTTGGGACTATATGCAGAACTTTGAACATTTTTGAAAGGAATCAAATAATAATCATATATTGGCTTTTTATAACGCGCCATTTCATCAAGAATCACACACAGCGCTTGTTGCCTATTATATTACGCTGGCCGTTCATGAATCGTCACATCCTTTCGCTTCTCTAGGCCGGACTGGCCAAGCGCACAATCCTATCAGCACTTAGATTGTATATTCCCCATAACATCTACCCGAATATCCTTGGGTTGACGAAGCAAGTGCGGTAAAGCGCCTTAGCCAAGTGCACAACACATTGGCCGCACGGGGCTATAACCCACAACCATTTAATTTTGCTTGTACTTCACGGAGAAGCGATTCTGGATCGCAGATTCTTGCTGCCTTAAAGGGGGATGGCCCGATTTAAGGATATGAAGTTTTCATCTGATATATTGGCCTTCACCAAAAACCCCACCTGTCATGTTTGCGGGCCGCCGAGTGGATTTTAATGCCTTTTTCATTTGAGAGCAGAAAACGTGATTTCGTAAGCCCCATAGAGTACTGTGTAAAATTAATATTGGTCACCAATTGGGGTACATTTTCGCTATTACTTCCAACCAAACATATTTGCCAAGATTTCAACCTGGTAATGAGAAAATAGTAGCTTTCTTCTGATACCAAAATGTTGACCACTTCCGGTACAATCTGGGCTTCGGGACGAGGCATTAGGCGATCGTGCATGCAACGCTTGGTAAATATTTTGTTGTTGAACAAGGTGACTTGAAATCGTACCCCATGTATACATAACAATCGACTTGATATACGGATGGTTTTTTCATCCTCCGGTTTTTGTCCCCGTAACGAGGGTGGCCGGATTTCATGCACCTCACACTCAAGTGGGGTGATGGTACACGTCAAATATTAAGGGCCAAAGTATTACAGAGCAGAGCTACTTTGGCGTACTTGCAGAGTATCACTCCCGTGACCTATATTTGAGAACGGAATAGTTTGATACAACCATTTTGTACCGCGTACCTGTACAAACCTATTGCGGAATAAACCGTGACTTTGTAGATGGGTTATGGGTATGAGACTATTAATCTCGACCACCAGGGTTCAAAGTTTGGTCCACATGGAAATTGCATTGAAAATGCAACCATGGTGTAATCGACCATTTTTATGGCCCGCTCGTGAGACCAAATTTACCGCTTGGTCCAAAACTGGTAGGGACATATCGGGCCTAATTGAGTTGCACACTTTTGGGCAGTGGTATTTTTACAGCAAACGTTCAATCCTGACTCACCGTCCTTTGATATTATAATGAAGAGCACCTAATCTCAGGGCCAATCCTTCTGTCTGACCGCATGTTTAACATGGTCTTGGCTTGTCTGTGACTCTCTTACCAGTTCAATGAAATGACCCGCACACACAGAACACGCACCGGAATGGGGGGGGGGGGGGGGCAGTACAAACTGGTCTGCCTATATTGAAAAAACGTGCTTTAAGCGCTCTTGTATACCGTAATATCTTTGCCTGCCTTTGAACGGGTGGGGAAAACTTCGATATGGGTTTATTGTGTTTAACAATAAACGAAACCAAGGAATGATTGTAACTTAAAAAAATTGTAACTCTCTAGTAGACCTATGATAGTACGGTATGGCATGTTGAACTCACAATCTAGGCCTATTTATTTTGTAAACTCTATGAGATCTAGCTAGATCTGCACGCGCCCGCTGGCCTATTTTTCCTAACGAAACTTGCTACGTTTTTTTAAGACAACCGGGTCGGGGGGGAGCCGGGAGGGAGGAGAGAGAGAGCAGAGAGAGTTAAGTGATACCTGACGGTACCTGATACCTGATTATAACGGTCAATACCACTCTCTTGCCCACACATGCCTCGATCTTCAAACGATACTTGTATCATATCAAAGACCGTGTTATCATAACAAAGGACGGTGAGTCATGGAATGAACGTTTTGTTATTTGACAGTGGAAAAGGGTAGGTACATATATAACATATGTGCCGCCGATAAGGGTCACATTTTTCACGCCTTACTATAATTGGTCGTTTTTCCCACCATGCTACTATAAAGATGGCGTACTTTTTGAGGTCATTCTACTACATAAATGGTCCATTTTTCAATTTTTGGTCGCATTTACTATGAAAATGGGTCGATTTTTTCGATGGTCGCCTTCTAAAATCACAATGTGAAATGGTTGATTTCTGATTTTTGGAAAAAGTTACTATGGAAAAATGGGGCCGTTTTGCTAAATTACTATGAAAATGGTGCGAAATTTCAAAGCCCATCTATTTAATGGTCGAAATTTCGGAACCAAATATATAAATGGGTACTATTTTTGTCCAACTTTGGTCACTATAAAATGGGTCGATTTTTTTTTACCCGGTGCGGTGGATGCACACACGTACCCAATTGTGGGTGAGATTAACCCCCGGGGGGGGGGGGTGCTTCTCCAGTGTACTCTTAGCTCTTCCAAGGGTACCCCTGATGCACTATTGATTGCAGTACTACATTAAGTACAGCCACTGGGTGGCATACAGCTATGGCTATAAGCAGTACCCATCCTATAGTTACTCTGAGTGCCTGCTAGGTGACGACAGGTACCCATGTAAGCACCAGTAAAGGAGTACATGTGCAGCTATCCAGAAGTAACCTTCAAAGGTAACTCTCCTACCGGCTGCAAAGGCAGCCCTTTGGACCATAGAGGGCGCAAACATTCCATTGTTTACAGCTCTGTTCTAATACTTTTTCATGCTTAGTAACATCCATATATTTTCAGAATGGCTGCCAAAAATGATACATCTTTAAAGGTAAAATTAATAAAAAACATTTAACATATGTGACCAAAATGTTAAATAATGATAAAAATTACTAAAAAATCACCCAGGAGCTCAACTATTTGCCATGGGAGTACCACGCAAGGTACTCCGCATGGGGTGATTAGTGGTTAAGCTAAGCATGTGTACCTAGGTAGATGATTACCCCCACATTGCGGCCGGCGATGTGGTACCCATTCGGGTGGGTTTCTGTGGCTAATTAACAGCTATTTCACAGGTACTCCCAGGAAGAAATGGTTGTGTGTTTAATATCTGGTTGGTGGTAAACTACCAGTAATAGTTCCAAATGAGTGCGTTGCCGGGATGGGCGGCCCCGAAAATCTCAATTTTTATGTTGACATCGGTTAACACATAAATCACGAAACCTTGACAGCAAAATGATGACACGAATAAGAAACTATTCCTTCGCAAGTAAAGTCCATTTCCCTGGAGGATATAATGAACACACCCTCAGGCAACAAACATGTTTTTAGTTTTGATCTATATTCACTATCTTGTCCACAAGACGGAGGCGGAATGGCATCACTCTCACGTAGCTTATTTGCATGCGTATCGCAAACATCTGTGATTGCAGCCATGTCCTTACCGGTTTTTTTTTTTTTGCTGCAAAAGGATGTATGTGTTTTTTAACACTGCAAGAAACTTTGTCATCACACCATAGTTATAACTACGTGCAAGTAAATTATGTTAAAATAAACTAAAGATAAAAAACCAAATAAATCAAACATGGAGTGCGATGCTCATATTCCTGTTTTTTTCCAGTGTTATTCTTTCAATAAATACAAACTCTCACTTCTTTCAAGTGACAAGATATTAGTTTCTCTCGTCAAAAACTTAGCTAAATAGGCCTTCTATTCCCAAAGTTTTTGCATGCATTACATCCAAAAACAAAATTTAAATAAACATGTTTAATTGAATTCCATTCAAATTGGTATCACAACTGCTTTGATATCAAACCATTAAACTAGTGGCCCATATATTACACCCTGATGGATGGAAACAAATTTATTTTTTTCTTGGCCATTGATGACCTGGAAAGGCAAAGTACATTCAAATTCCACTCCCTTAACCCTAACGCGGCCGAGGCAATGAGACCAAACAAAAACGTGGGTACGGTCGGAAAATGTTTCTCGTGGCATCTCGGCTGTCAACAACTAGTTTTTGTCGCGCAAAATGACTCTCATTGGACACCGTCATTGTTCTTATATGGGACGTCTTACCGGAAATGACGCGATGTTCCTCGTTCATCTGGGCCGTCTTTACGAAAATGCACGCGATGTTCCGCGGTGCTCTGGGCCCGTTTCCCGGAAAATGACGCGGATGTTCCTTGTTGCACCTGAGGACGTCATCCCGGGAAAATGATACGATGCTTTTCATGGCATTTCGGACGGTTGCCCGCAGTAAGGCGCCAAGGGCTTTTCATAAGGCGGTGGACACTGTGTACAAATGCCCATAGACAATTTCGATTCGAGGTGATAGCGCCACCTTTTCGATAAGCATTTTTTATTATGCATAAACGCATTTATGAGTAACCGGAGCATGACGTAGCTTAATAGCGCCAAGCACGACTATGACTAGCGTAATAGCGCCACTCACGACTGGCGAACTATAAGCACAAATTTCATGCAGATCAGTGGCAGTAACGGCATCCATTATTTATTATTTATTTATTATTATCCCTGTTCTCATTGCATTCGAACGCGATGTTCCTCGTTGCATCTGGGACGTCTTTCCGGAAAATGGCGCGAGTCCTCGTTGCATTTGGGCCGTCTTCCGGGAAAATGGCGCGATGTTATTCGTTGCATCTGGGCAGTCTTCCGGGAAAATGACGCTTTGTTCTTCGTTGCATCTGGGCCGTGATTACTTACGCATCCTATTCTTGTGCCGGGAAAAAAAACGGCCGCCGCGATGCAACGAAATGCAAAATTTGGCTCTCGTGAATCTGGGCCGTGTTAAACAGAAAAAATAGATGCACCTCGTTGCATTTGGGCCGTCGGTCGGCAAAAAGACCCGGTACGGGTTAGGGTTAATGTGTTTGTTAAATAAAGCTTGCAGCCGTAGTGCAGCAGCAGAGGTCCAAGAGTAATCCATGTTACCCTTAGACTTACTCCAGCTAGAGTACCCCTCTTGAATAAGGTGCAGGGGCTATTCTGTTCAATTTCATACACCCCAGCCACCACTGCCTTTCTTAGTATCCCTGATTTGTTTAATAAATGTTATATACCCAATTATATAAGCAATAAACAAGAATGTTGATATAGTTAAAGAAGGATCCTCTTCGTCTATCACCCATGGGCAGTAGTTGAGGAGGTCATTAATATCTTGTACACAAGGAAACAGCAAAACCATGACCAAAAAACTTTACGAAGACGCTCTGGAGGTCCGGATTTGAGGTCTAAAATACCTGAATTCATTATAAAATAATGTTATTATTGTTACGGCGTATCAACAACACTTAATGTGATGTGAATAAAGTTGATTGGCTTCAAACAAAAGTATTAAAAAGAAACAAAATTGGTTGAAAGAACGTGTGAGTCCTGAGTTAATGAAACCCAACAATTTTAAAGCATCTCAAATCGTCGCCCACATCACATACTTCTATCTGACGAAATGCCGTTTTGAGGAAATCGCCATTGAAATTCTACTGGGATTTCATGTTTGCCTAGGGAATTAAACATACCAATTTACGTTGACCTTACTGAGTTCGAAAGTGCAATTTAATTCTTGATATAAGCTCCATACAAAGTCATAAGTCTGCATGTGAAACGCAAAACGTATTTTCAAGACGACGATAATTCACTGTTATATTCAATGCGTTCCGAAAGATCGCTTTGTGAAAACGTCATGTTCAAGCACGAGGCAGATGCGACGCATAATAGACTGTATGTGAAAAGCGTTATACAGCTGTTTTTACGAAAAGCGTTAATTATACGCCTATTGAAATTATGGTAAATGAAAACATTGACAGTTGGAAATCGCGATATGCAGTTTTGGGCTTATGGACTAAAATTCTTAAATCTCACGTAATTAGGTCATTTCAAGATGGTTGTAACTTTTGTGCATGTATAGACCTAACATTATAATAACATATGCCAAAAATCTCAAAAAAGTAAAAAAAATTGTAGATAAGACGGTATGTGATGTGGGCCACAAATTGTGTGCTGCTATCAAAAAACGTCTGTGTTACATATTATTTAACTTGCTATAAGAAAGCGAAGGACCTCAGAAAATTGTATAACTTTACATTACTGGCATGACAGATTAATTTTCATACATGTTATGACTAGGCCTAATTTCATAGATTTGCGATGCAGAACGTGAGCAGGGAATGTGAAATAATAGCAAGGTTAAATTTGACTAGTATTGACTGTGTGCAAGCTACACCAAAAGACCTGTCCAACTTTTCTCCCAGCATGTTTGGGGTGATCATGCCGATGACTGTGGGTGAGTATAGACAAGAAATCTTTTTACCAATAGATTTCCATAGGTTTAGCACCTTCTGGCTGATAATGGGAACCTATGAGGAGTTTACAAGTATAACACTCAGACGTGGACAAAACATCCCTGTTAATTTATGGTTCTTTTGACTGATCGTGACACAAAAATGTAACTTTTTTGGTGCAAAAATGACAAAATAGGACAAAATTGAGGTATGTTTGTGTCACTGATCTTTTAAGTTTAGCAATAGGAATAACTGAATCCAGCAATCAACCACCAAACATACATATTCATTTTTATGTAAAAAAAAAACCCCAAAAAACAAAAATAGGACAAAAAGACCAGGGACATTTAGTGACAGAGTGTTAAATAAAATAGACCAGGATACATGTAGTACGGAATAATAACAAGGTGGTTGTCGAACCACTAGTGTCACCTGCTTTTGCAATCCACCCTTTCCTCTATGACCTTTGACATAAGATGTGACCTTTAAAACCCTCCGTGCCGGCAAGTCTCCTTGGTGCACCTCCATGACCGAGTTTGGAAGCAATTGGAGTTTAGGCTTTCAAGTACAAAGCAATTTTAAAAAGTCCCCACTTAAACCCATGGAAGTATGTGATTTTGATACAGAAAACAATTATACCCTTAGTCCAGGGTTAATATGCTGCTGAGCCACCACATAGCTCATCCTTCCGAACTCATTCAGGGGGACACTAAGCTTCTTAAATTTCTTGTAGCGCTCAACTCATCAGAATATACATATTCCTTCTGTTATAGTTCTCGATATTAGTACAGGCTTAGAGCACAGAACGGTCAAGTACTTCAATCTTGTGATACAAGAGTTACGAAGTTCCAAGCTTCGTCACTATGACAGGCATTTTCTTGTGCCTTGGTTTTTCTTTTCATTGCACTTCTGTTGAAACGCGTCCATTTTAAAATATCACACACATATGCCCAACATATTGCCATTGATACTCATTCATAAGAACCATGACACAAACTGAACCTTGAGTTATACTGCCACATAGTTGAACTCCCAGGACCGTCATTACTCATTATGCAATAACAAGAATCAAGGATGAAGACCACAAACTTGTTCTGAGGTATGTTGGCATTTAAAAAGCACAAAACCGATGGCTCTCAAACAATTGACCACTGTTTGTTTACCTCTTTTTCCTCCAATTTGTATACTCTGGCAGATGCACTAAGCACTGATGATACATACAAACTGCACCTTGTGGCATACCATGTTGTTTCATTTGTAGATTGATTACTGAGAGTGCTGGCAACCATCGGTAGTAAGTCACTAGTTTTCTTTCTCCAGTTCTTGATATCCTGAGACACTAACAACACTTCTCACCCTGCGTGGCTCGGCTCAATACATCGTTGCGGATTGTCTCCTGAGGTTTCTGCACAAGAACAACATTACTTCCACCATTAACCACACCTCTTCACTTTAAATATTAGATTTAACTTAGGTAAATCCATATAAGATTATTCATAATTTTTGCCATTTTTCTCAGTCACAATGTCTAACCTCAGTTCCATGTGCAGTTCAAACTATAGGAAATACTGCCCATGCATCTCCAAGATCTGGCTCTATCTTCACCGTCGGTTTGAACCATTCTCTTTGTCTACTGATCTTGCGCTCTCCAAAACAACATGTTCCTGTTAAAAAAATGATGTGAAATGGTGATAGCAGGCCTTTTTTGCTGAATTGGGGCAATCTATCCCACAAGCCTGCTGACAATAATCCTACAATATTTGTAAAATGAAAAAAAATGTAAAGGTGTAATGAAGCCTTTAAACGTTTGAGGCAAATGATGGACATTTAGGGTTTCGTAACCATGTGAATAGTCTTTTGAAGTTTATACGCCAAATATGTCCCCACCTAATTTCTAGATGAGATAGCTTCTTGATAAAGAGAACCTGTCTCAGCATATGAATACCAGTAAATTCCTTGCGATAGTACAGTGCTTAAAATAACATTTTTTACAATCATAGTTGTAACAGTTTTAGAGTTATGGTACGGTTCACGTTAGCGGTAACCTGAAATATCAACATTGGCCATTTTATTTTACCACCAAATTTCAAATTGATGTAGCAAGGAAACAAAACAAATAGGAGCTCAAAAATTTCAGATTTTGTTTCTTAATAAAGTTACCACTATGCCAAAAATGAAGGAAAGCTGAAGGGTTAGTTGGCCACACCAAGTGATGTGATACGGAAGAAACATGGAAATCCCTGTGATTGCAAAGTCCTGCATGCCTTCAGCATAATTACACAGTGCTGCAATTAGAGAAGAGGGATTTACAAATTAACAGCATAATGTGGTGGCGCCCTATAATGACGTGTCGTTTCCGTTGTTTGTTTGGTAGTGTTAAATGCTTTAACATAACTATGGTGATTAAAAAATATGGTACACTTCCAGAAGATATCATGAAGAATACAAGCTGGTAAGATTGTGTTATGAACAATAGGTGCGGAATTGCATTTTCAGGGAGGTGTCACATTCAGGAGTCATCTTTAATTTTATCAACATGTACACCGATGAAAATTTAACGGTTAACTCCAGCTCTAATCCTGGACGACAAACTAAAATAATGGGCTCCCCATGCATTTTGAAAGTTTTTGACATTCAGACACATTATTTGGCCACTAATGAAACTGCATCATCTTTTATTCATAATTGATAGCTGAGTACCTGGTCATCAACAATGAGCACCTGCGAGACGGGAGTTTCCATAACCTGACCCATCTGACACACTTTTTCTGACACCACTATGAATTCGGAAACCCCCTTCACGGAATAAAGCACAGGTTTAACATTATGTGACTAACTTGAGACAGCTAACAGGACGTGAGGCGTCATGTTCACATCTCTTGAGGGCATCTACACTCTTGGTTTTACGTTGTGGTCTGATCCATAAGATAGCTTCTGCACATAAACAGCCCCTGAGTCAGCGCAGTCCTGTAGTGGATGGGTATAAGAACAAAAACAATTGATGTTACTGTTATACTTAGCATTGAGAACAAGACGGTTGACCCCATACAAATTGTCTCTTATTTTTAGAATAATTTTAAGCAGTGGCGTCACAATTTGACACTGATATAAGTAGGTACATGCCAAAAGCTTGTTATCTCTGCAAAAATCAGAAAAAACCCACTGCGGGTTATTCTGCCATATGGCCTACAAAGGTCATGATTTGAATCTGAAGCGCCCTCTATATGTCCATTCTCCATAGACAAAGACGTGGAATGGAAAAACTATATTTTAAGAAAAATCTTATTTGCCCACAACAAACTTTTGTAAAATTGACAAAGCAGATGTAGTTGTTTGTGGACTAAATATTCCAAGTCAGTTGTCAAAAACGGTGCGATGGCAATATTTTTTTATTCTAGTTGGTCATAATTAAAGAGAATTTCAAACAGCTGTGAGAGAGAAGATACCACCAATACAGGGCCACTCAAGAAAATGTTATTCATTAACAAGAATATACATATCAATGCTGGGGGGGGCAACCCTGACTTTGTATTTACCTTTTTTAATCAACCGTCCTACGTACAACGTGGGCAAACAGTTACAAAATCTTAGATGTGCATTATGGTCCAACATCAAATAGGCCTTTTGGTAAACTCCAAATTCAAATGATTAAGGGGACTATTACTCATTTCCCCTACCTCGGGCCACAGGACGTTCAGCACAAGTTTTGCCAACGTAAACTGCCATGCTGGATTAAAAGCCACAGTGTTTTTAACACGCGCGCACAAAGACGGACATGTCAAACCTGAAAATTATGTTATATATAGACAGTTGTATTTTTTTACTTCATCTGTTTATAAAACAGTAGGCTGAATTCTTTCATGTTATTGTGCTGACAAGCATAAATATGGGTTGTTTATGGGGAAGATTTGGAAATAACTTAAGTATTTGTACAATAACTTACAGGTTTACAGGCCTATACTTACCGGCTTCACAGGCTATAACTTACAGGCCTACAGGCTATAACTTACAGGCTTACAGGCTATAACTTACATGCTTAATCTATAAATAACAGGCTTACAGGCTATAACTTACAGGCTATTGTAAGAAATTTGTGCCTCCAGTTATAAGGTTAATTCAGATTCAAATGAGATGTTGAAATTAAGGTATATTGGTTAGGGTCTTTCATAAGTGCTATGTTGTAAGTCTGGTGAGACACATTTAAAACTAAGACATGGAATTTTAGAAGAGATTCCTAAAAGAATGTCTACTATACATGATGTTTTGGTGCTCACAGTCATGACAGAAATTGATTTTTCACATGGAGGTTTGACATTGGCCACTTGATGACACAGGTTTTGATTTAAACTGTCTGATCACCTGGGAGGCTTTATTCCCAGTGATGTATGTACAAATATACTTTTTTGATAAATCGTCATTTTTTGGACGTTTCAGTATATTTTTTAACAGAAAAAAGGCAACAATTACAGTATATGCCAAGCATTGTAGTTGGTTTTTTATACAGGTCACTAGATTCACAGGACAATGTGGCATAATCAACCAGAAGGGTAATACTAACGTCTGACACACAAAACACACAGACGGCAATACACACACAACGCAGACACACCCACATACATACACACACACACACACATAAACACACACACACGAAATTGCTGACCAATCGGATCACTAATAAAAAAATAGTTTCTTGAATTAGGGTAGGTGTTTGTGAGGTAGTGCGTTTAAGTATGCAAACTACCCGGGTAGTTGGTGCTTATAAGACTCCCAGGGATTTTCCAAAAAGATTTAAAAAAGTCTACTTTTGTCTGAATTATTTTTCTTGCACTTTTCTGTTAACCAAAAACGGTTGAATTTTATAAACCCGTCAGCTATTTTGACTCCCATAATACCAATCATACCTATAGCCATAGTTGTTGAGAATACTTTGTTTTATGTTCGGGCCTCTATTCTGACTGCTTCCAACCTGGAAAGAGGAGGAGAAAATCAATCAATAATGAATCAATCAAGAATGCAATCAATCAAGTAATCAATCAAGCAAGAAGGCAAGAAATCAATAATGCCAAGCCAAGCAAGAGGCAAGCAAGCAACAATGCAATGCAAGCTAACAAGGCTAGCAAGCAATAATTCAATCATCAATAATTCAAGCAATCAATTCAATCAATCAATAATTCAATCAAAACAAGTAATGCAATCATCAAGCAATCAAACAATCAACAGCTCGTATATAGAAATCCAGGAAGAAATTAGGAGATTAAACTAAAAAAATCATAAAATTAAATGATGAAAAAGAGTGGATTAAAAGTTCACCCACGCTCTTGGTCACAATATTTGGGACATTGCCCTCAATTTGGCCATGGAAGAAAATTTAATACTTTTTTAAGGAATAACATTGTTTTATTCACCAGTGTCTTTATCTCTTCAAACTCCCTCCCTACCTCACCGACAACAAGTGGGGATTTATATATGAAGGACACCTGATTGACTGTGCCTCCAAGACCATATGGATCCAATGAAGAAGGGAGTCCAACTTAATTATGCAAAAGGTCCCAACGGCTATGCAACAACATTGCAGCACAGCGTAGGTTGACACCCACAAGTCATGACCAAATGAAAGTCTAGAGGTTAAGGCCCATCTAGAGCAAATTTGGCACTCGGTGATAGAACTAAACGTTTGATCCACGTTAATATGGAGCAATAAGCAAGTATTTCAAAAAAAAT
>JAMKCH010015390.1:0-27234 GCA_023653785.1 Ophioderma brevispina | reverse complement strand
TGAAAATTGAAATCTATAAAGTCGATGTCAATGAATTGGCGTTGCGTCTGTTAATGGTTTAAAAAATTGAACTGTCACTTATTTTATCAGGAAAAGTGATAGAAAATATACCCTTACCCTCCAAATAATTACAACGAGAACATAGAACTCGCCATTCTCAAGTGAATTATTGGATGACCTTTGACACCAGGGTGTTTAAGCAAAATGACCACAAACCTCAAGACACAATCCTTGAGAACCAGAGGAATAAGTGGTATCATTTAAATGGTTGGATATTTTTACCCGCTGTACAAACCCTTTTACTTTTAATCCTCGTCGTTATTTTTTTCAAGACCTTTGTATATGGTATTCCTGTGAAAATTTTCCAGTATAATGTCAACAAAATTATTTCTATTGCAGTTTTGTTTCGGCATATGAGATAATATTTTCCTGGATTGGGTACATAGTAAGGACATATTCCGTAAGCCGGTCTATCAAAGCTATCTATTTCATGTATTCTGGAGGAGAATAAGTTGAATAAGCGGATAATAACGTATACATATACTTTTATGGAATAATATGCAGGATGCTATATAGCATTGGGTTGTTTTTGGAAAGTTAGATTATAAAATCCTTTACATTTTGTACCATTAAAGGAGAACCGTACTAAGAAGAACTTATACAATATACGCTATAAAAATAATTATTGAAAACCACCTATCGAGTGATTTCATGGAAAACGGAATTATACTAATATAACCATAAAACGAATTACAACACCCGAGAAATGAAAACACAGGAAGAATGCGATATGAATGTTGCGCATATTTGCCAGGAATTAGTCTCCTATTTATTTCCAATTCCAAATCAAACTCCTATTTATTTCCAATCCAAATCAAAGTTTCAATATTTATGTATCCAAATTCCAGTTTCTTTCCAATTCAAATCAAACCTATTTAATTTCCAAAATCCACAATCAAAGTTTGTCAAAGATTTATGTATCCAATTCCCAGTCTGCTTCCAATTCAAAAACACTCAGCGACCAGCATATACTGAACCACTGAGGCTCCACTCCTCAGCAATTTGCAAAGAGGTACCGCGGAATGAACAGGCCTAACTACAAATTCGAAGTGCCGGTTATAATCTAATGCACACTGCGACTATTAATATACTAAGCCGGGGTGTTCCTACCCCCAGCAATTTGCCAAAGAAGGTACTAATCCAATAATATAGCCTAACTTAACACTTGAAGTCCCAATTAGATCCTTATTGAATACATAGATTTACAACTATTTTTGGCTAGAGGAATTGACCTATCCACTAGCCTAACTTTAGTTACCATCCAATTTCATTTATATTACATATATGCATCAAGTTCAATTATAGAAGGTTCAGATCCATTAAAAAATGACCCAATTTCTTAAATTTTCCGCACAAAACAAGATTCAACATAATCGTAGATAAAACAACCTCCGAAATTCTAATTATACAAAATACAAAGTTTAATAGTTGAAAAGCCTCGGCAAAGATACAAGAAACCATAAAACCTAAATTGGGGAAATTAAAAGACCTTCTACTGGGGCTACACACACCTGGAGGGAGGGAGGGAAATTTTATAGTTTTCCAAAAGCCCAGAAGGGTGACTAGGACTCTAGGTGGCAAATAGCGAAGTGACCATTTCCAAGACAGCCGGTCAGCTTCCCCGAAATACAACACCCTGATTGGTTGTGGTGGAAGACAAGGGAAGACGAAATGGTCCATACAAACGGTAACCAGGCAACCAAAAGGGGTTCAGAAATATTTCTGGTGTTTTAAATCAGTTTATTGCGTTTTGAATACTTAATTAAAAACATTATTGTCGGACCATTGTGCTATTTGAAATGCCGTAGTGTATATGGGATATGTGTATGGTTAAGCGATACCGACGGCACAGTAGCGTCTACACCTTCCATCCGTGCGCTTTATCCAGCAGCGGCAACGTCCCGTGTGCATGGATTGGATTACCCAACATCAGCTCAGCACTGCTCCATTTGAAAACACGGATATTTATTCGGATTTCACAAAGACAAAATCGAAGACCGTGTTAGAAATTTTTTGGTCTGAAATGGTTCCTTTTATACCACCTGAAACGTTAAGCAGAAAACTTCTAACCGGTCACATATTTTGTTTCTAAAACATTATTTTAAACCCGGATATCAAATTGCAACAGACGTCTACTAAATCTGCTGTTGAAGAAAACTCTCTTTGAACAATTTACTAGTCATAACAATAGCCAGCAGGGACGTTGTGGGCTGTTGTGGCTTCATAGTATACATTTTTACTATGGCATGCATGACGCAGCGTGCCGACCGTTATGCATAAACACGTAAACAATAGCGCGAATTTTAAATAAGCAAATGGTCAGACTAGATGGTTTTAATTCATTGTTATGGTAATATAATTCTGTTTTCGTGATGAAACCACTTGATATGTGGTCAAATAATTTATTTTACGGCGTATGTTGTCTTTAAATATTATTCGTTGTACGGATTCTCCTTTAAGTCTTGGGTCTTGTCGCTACATTAATTGGTCCAAGAATACAAATGTGATGTTGCTTAGTACCTTCTTATAGTAGCATAACGTAGTGCCCATTCAGAAAAAAGCTTCTAGACTGCACCATTTTTCTAATCGTTTGATTTTACTGATCATAACAGTAGGCATGTAATAAAACAGTTGGGACAAGACCTAACGACAACAATGAACGTTTTGTTTTTGTATTTGCGTTTTAACGATCATTATAAATTATAGAAAGTATGGAAATCGTTCTATTTAAAGGTGCTGCAACGAGAGATTTCACATAAGTATGTCGGTTGTCCCTAAAAAATGTGAAAATTTCTGAATTTTTTGCACTGTTGTAAAGCTTTCTATCAAAAATATCCCCATCTAAAAGGCTTAAGCTGAGAATTATTATTTCATTGGTACCAAAATTGTGAAATTTCTAATTTCCTATAGAAGCAAATAGGAAATTCAGCCAATGATTTATATTGAAATATAAGCATATAGAATCTTCTTTTGTTTTCACTTTCAAAGGGGCATTTCGTGATCCACAACCTTGTCCCCCGACTAACCTACAAAAAGTTTATATCATCTGGACCGTTAGCCTTAGTAATCCACGTGTACTTAATCTTACGGGCAAATTCGGTCGTACCTGTAAGAGATTCGCAATTTTGTATTTTCTGTCCGTTAATGAACAAAATTACAGCACAGTGGTCTATGGGACCGTGGGGAAACAAGCAATTGCTCATAACAATAAACCGCAATCTCGGGATCAACTCAAATTTTGTGAATAAGTTTTTCTCATGGATATCTAGTGAACAATGGATAAAACAGAAGGTGCTGGAATCACGAAATGCGACTTTAAAACAATTCTGTAACAAAATTCAAGGTAAGAAATCTTTTGAGTGTCTAATCTTTATGAAATCACTACATATGACACCTTACTTGGATGCCTCAACATCTCTCGTCGCACCTTTTAAAAATTCGAAGCGTGACAGACACCACACACCCGACTACACGTTCTTTGTATTTTCCTGGGTTTTACCCACATTGAACTACGCCCTCTTTTATCAAACTGAACCAGGCCCTCTCCTATTGTCTCAGTCATGCTTCAAAAAGACTCATTGCCGTTATTGTTAACTATGTAAATCGTATTCCTCAACCATAAAAAAGAAATAAACAGAAATTCTATGTCATTATTCAATTAAAGAATAATAAAGGTACGTTGTTTTAAACCGAGACCGAGAGACAGATTTATAATTCAAGATAATTGCCAACCCAATTTTCTGATCCTTAGTTCGTCGGGAAGTACTCTTGCGCCCTCTAGTGACTTAAGTATAGTTGGCCGTTTTATCGGCGTGCGCGCTTGGGTACTTCTCGCAGGGCTACTATCAACTCATAAAAAGAACAACCCATTCAACACAAAGAACATTATAAATGCAACATTGACAGCAGACCCGTCCGATTGTGTAAAACACACTAGACGTCAATACGCAGTGCGCAGCACCATATCTAAATTGCGGATTGAGTAAGAACCAGTGAAATTACATACATTTCCACAACTGTATAAACGAAAATAATATCATCTTGGAAAAAAGTGTTGTTACATTTCTTCATCTCTCTAGTCGAGGAGTTTGCAGTGTGCCCTGTAAATATAACATATGTGACGTCAGAAAGCGCTTGTGTTGATCTATCGATGTTGCAGGAGGTGAGTGTTAGTTGCTGTAAGTTCATTGTTGTTCTGTCGATTGACTTGACATAAGTTTGGACATTGGGCGTTTGTGCCGCGTACATTTTAAACTACCTCCAAAGGCAAGACGATTCAAAAAGTTTCAAATGGAATACAACAATTTTTCCATGTGAGAGTTCATTGTGAGAGTGGATTTTAAACTATCGATCAAAGTTCGAAGCCATTGTTTATGCAATTGACACAATTGGTTTGTCTTAGTTTAGCGAAGTAAAGGGGACTAACGAAAGAGAAATATATACGTTAACTCTTTATTTTTATCTATCAAATAATATCACTGCTTTTCTAGGCTGTTTATGATTTCGGCTTTTTTCACATTTATAAAATATCTGTACACAAATTGGTACAATTATTTATATGATTTGTGATTAGATTATCTGCGTGAATCTGAAAAAGCTTTGCCTCGCCTCAAACTATGTTGTAAAATGTAAATTCACTCTCATGCTCGGGTTTTGTGTTTAAAAACAATTACTTTGTAATTGTTTAAGTACATGTTTAGCGTTGCAAGCTACAAAAAAACCTTGTCTAACGATGATAGCAATTGTTACCATGGTCTTGCAAGGTATTTGATAATAAAGAATCCCCATCTTTTATTTTATGTAAATAAAGTGTATGATCCGATAATATACAGGTTGAAGTAGACGACAACAATGTCGAGGATGTTGCTGGATCGCTTGCCAGAATAACTGACACCATTGAAAATATTACATCATCAGAGGTCATATTGGTTGCCGAAACACTGGAAAACATTGTCAATGTTCGAAACGGATCGCAGGTGGTATGTAAACATAACTATTTTATTTTATTTATCACAATTTAGAGGACCGAGCCCTCATAGGTATACCAACAGTGGTTAACCACTCTACTATGGGGACATCGAATTTGACCACGATGGCTTGGGACAGTCAGGGGTTATCACCCCACTCTTCTCGAAGCTGACTGTGATAAACATGTAGGTATGACTCAATGTACATGGGACCGACGGCTTAACGTCCCTCCGAGGGACGGGATACTCTCATGCATCGTTTTCCCAAGTCCAAATGAGCCACAGGAAGGACGGAAACTCTAGATTGAAATAAATAGTTCTTGCAAATTAAATCCAGAATTAAGTACCCGATTAAATCCCAGCAAGTGGCTCTACCGGGGTTTAAACCGGGGACCTTCTACACCAAAGACCAATATCCTAACCAGTGCGCCACGATCTCCCTTATTTGTCTTCGATACAAATGAAATATCCACCCGGAGTAACCAGCTGGTTCCGAGGGAAATTCACCCTTCCGATTGAGAGTATTTGGTTTAAACTCTACAATGTTGTGAGAGTGTTTGAGGCCCGGGGGAAATATCTTTTACAATTATACAATTACAAAAAGCAGAAGGAGTATCTGATTTGCCCTATCTCTTTTAATTGGTATGTCTAGCTTTGTTTCATCATAACGGGAAATATATTGAGGTATGAATTCATTTGCATTTATCTGTGACTCCCAGAAAGGAATTCCTATCTTAATTGGCCATAAAACTAAAAATGCTGCGTACGCCACTAGTGAATACAACATTACAGGAGTTTTTCAGTGAACTTGCTGATGTGAACACAATATAGAGCCATTGATATTCTTTTTTGAGAGAGTGGCACACTATACTTCTAAAATTCATAGACCATATAATTCTCTTCAACATGTTTTCTTGGTTGCCAGGTAACAAATTCCGTGGTGAATGTTGTTAACAACATTTTGAAATCATCGGAAGGCACACATCTTGGCGAGGACATTTTTGAAAATAACACTAGTTCAAGTATTATAACATCTTTGGAGACACAAGCCTCTCTAAGTCTGGAGGAAAACGATGAAGTATTGGCAGTAGAATCAAATGTTGCCCTCAGTGGATTGTCAGTCAACAGGACAAGTGAGATTTCTGGTATTGGATTTGGAATACTAACCAACCCAAGAGACGACTTTGATAACAACTCCACTAGAACGTACAGAGACCGAGACACCATTTTATCAGATGTTCCGACAGCGTATATATACGTTCCCCAAACCTCGCTAATTTCGGAAAATGGTAAGTTTGGCATTTAAGACACGTTTATATTTTTTTATGAATGTAGTAACGTATTTCAGTGACATATTCATTCTTGGGGACAGAGTTTTGGAATCGGGTTGTGCTAATTAAACAAAAGCGTCGCGTAAGACTATGCGTGGACAACTTCGCTTCCTGTGTGAAAGCAACGTTCTGACGAGCGTCGACCATCCCTAAATTTGTTTTCCTCCATAAACCATAAAAGCACAAAGGTTATAACTCTCATATCATATAGTCTTAAGATCCACTTTGATCCTGTAATGCAATGTTTAAAAAATCCAGGGCCTTTGCCTGACTTGAGATTTCTGATGGCACGGACTTCGTCGAGGAGGACACTTGGTTCCTCCTCTTGTTCTGGGATAGTTGGAAATCGACTGCAGTATGGATCCTGTAATGCAATGTTTAAAAAATGCGTACGTGTTAAAATGTAATTGTAGTCACATTTTCCCATTTTTATGTTTATTTTGTGAAGATACAAATAATCTGAAGTTCATCTTCATCGCCTACCGAAACGATTTTCTATTTCCTTCAAGTAAGGTGACAGCAGACAACTTTGCCGTTGGTGGTGTTATTCTTTCAGCTTCGATTGAAGGAGCTCCTAGTATTGCCATTGACTCCAAAAATCCCGTGGTATTTCATAATGAGGCCAACTACGATGCCTCAACTGAATCGAACAATTCTGTAAGTTGTTTATAATATGTTACGTGGGGTATGTTGAATCTGGTCAAACTCACACATCTAGTTACTAATTGAGATGTTCAGCCTGGCCCTTTAAAGTCATTTTGACGAACTTCTTTTATACGTTATCAAGTAATATTTTCTTATTCGAAAACAGTTGGAGTGAAGAATCAACCCCCACTGTATGGTTTGTTTTTATATTATTATGAATACGGACGAGGATGAGGTCGTAAATGGACCATGTTATTACTAGAAATATGTTCGCCTATGATGATCTTGAACAGTTTTTGGCATGTAGTACACATACAAGAGGTTGTAGAATAGCAAACTAACCTTTTTAATCCTTAAGACCAGAGGAACAGTCTTTCACGTTTTACAACCCGTATGAAACGATTACGAATTTACATGTAATTTGAACCCTTTCCCTATCTCACAAAGTAATGATTACAAAGTTGCATCATAAAATTTGAATCAGCAGGTCAATGTTGCCTAGAAACCATCAAAACATTTTGTGTAGATCTCTTGAAGGTCATAATGAACAACCCGCAGGGAGACTATTATTTACAAACTTTATGACACCTGTGGCACAGGGCTTCACACTGCAAGTTTCAGCAACCATCATGCATTGTCACCTTGCTACAATATGTAACATGCTTGCCAACCGTAGCTTTATTCTAAAAACAGTGATGGGCCAGGCAGTCGACTGCGTCGTCTGGGAACCTAGTACACAAGGATCTTGATGGGCTCCATGTGTTCAACTTGTATATCAAGCGATACCTCAAACAACATCTAGACAATATGGCTACGTCGACGATTTTGCCCGTCTTCACTCGAACAGTAGCTGGACTGAAGTAGAAAGTTCACTTACTGCAGATAGCCCTACTTGCAGCATATCTTAACTACATGGAGACTAAGCTGAATGAAGCCAAGACCACCGCTACTGCCTTTCCATCTAACAACCAAAGAGGCTCATCGCGCTTCAAATCAACATGAATGGAGCGCCTTGCTATACAATCCTAACCAACTTATCTGGGGTGAAGCTTGATCGGCGATTACTTATCGGCAGCACCTCGATTTCATATGCGCAAAGGTATCTTCGAGGGAATAACCTCCGTGCCGCTGCTGGATCCTCATGGGGTGCAAGTCCAACGGACTCTACGCATAACCGCTCTGGCTCTGGTCTACTGTTCAGCGCTGTGAAATGCTGCCCGCATGGTGCAATAGCTCTCACACAACAAGAAAGCTGGACACAGTCTCAAACGAGACATGTGAACCATACTGATGCTTCATCCCAGTCCTCTGAGTTTCTACAAGTGCTTTCAAGCATTGCACCTGCAGTACTTCGGAGAGAGCAACACACCACGCATAAACTGGTGAGTAAGGTCTGTTGGACAACACAAGCTCCTGCTGATAACATGTCAAAGATTTACACCAGCTCGGCAGACAGAGACTGCGCTCCCGTCGACCACCTTCTGTCGACAGCTGCTAACTCTTCACGCTCCCCATTCAAAATATTACGACCATGGAACACTGCCTAGCTAGATACTCAGACCAATTCACTATCGCATATGACAGAACTCCCGCCTGGTAGCAATCTTCGGTAAGAAATGGAGTCACCTTGAACAGGATTCGACCAGGAGTCGGGTCGTTCAACAGCAATATGCATAGCCTGGGGCTGCGACCAGATCTTCCGCCTGCCAATGTGGCTCTCCATCACAGCTGCGGATCACATTCTCAATGAGTGCCCTTACCTTTCGTCCACCGATAGATATAGACTTGATTTCAAAGTCTATTTTGAAATAGAAAATTGAAATTGGTTTCAAATGTTCGTATGGGATGTTACAATAAACTTTATTACACCTCATGAATATTCATGAAACTAATCACTGCAGTTTCATGCGAGGATTCCTACTATAAGCGGCTATGTTCCTAAGGGAACTCGTTTTACTACAAAACCTCATCCCCAGAGTCAAAGTGAGGTGTAATTAAAACAAATACTACATGGTTCATTGGAGAAATAGGGCCAAGTTCCTGTCCTGGCTATCGGGGCTTATTCACCCTCCCCCTTCGGGTTTGGGTAACAGGCCCGTATACAGTTACCAGCCAAATGTCAATGTGTAAACATGGGTCCAGCCTTGCTAAATCTGTTAACTGGCAAATTAGAAACCTTTATAAAATACGTAGATGTCCTAGATTTTGATTCATGTGCTAATGTTAGATCATTAAATTTTGTCTCGCTTAGACTAATGTAATCTGTTGCTCAATGGTAGTACACACTCGAGAACCTCAACATTCTCCAAGCTCAGTGTGCCGTCCTCTTATTTCACGTATCCTAGATTTGTTCATACAACTCCTCTGTTGAAGGAACTTCACTGCTAGTTTATTTGATCGTAATTAATAATTCAAGACTCTCTATGTTTATAAGGCACTGAATGGGGCTTTGTCCCCAGTACATCAATGAATGTCTGGTGGGTCGTAATAAACTCCTGGGTCCTGTACACTCGGTTCCGTTCTAAGCCCCCAGGTCTCACTTCTCGTTGTTCCTAGGACACATAATGTGCTGGCGACAGGGCAATTTTCAGTGCTGCTCCAAAGCTAAATGGAGACAAATTCCCATCACCATTCGTAGTTCCAGTACTGTTGAAAATGTTTCATAATGCTCCAAACCACCTCTTTCATTTCATTTTCAGTCGTATGAACTCATAAAGCCACTTTGTTATCTATGTGAAACGGCAAAACCTTCAAAATATAGGTCATGTGTTGTAATGTTATTTACCAAGGTTAAAATAGTGTGTCCATTTCTCCTCTAACCTTTGGTATTTGTTCATACTTTTTTTACAATCTAGAGACCAAGGAATTAATACACCTGTTAACTCGTATGAAAATTAGACACGTTTTCATATATCCCTTTAATTTACGCCCTTCCCTATTTCAAAGGATTACTAGAGGTGGCATTTAAGATCATCGGTAAATATTACCCAGAAACGTTCTGTGCAGAGTTGATGCAAGGTCATATGCAAGGTCATCGCTGGACTATTTGCTAGGTTTTTAAAAACGAATACACAACAAATCGCGGGGAGAGAATTTTTTTGACTTTATATTGATTTAGTTTTGTGTTGATGAGTTGAGTTGTTATAATATTATTTTTTCTATTAAAAAGAAATGTCAACAAATGTTTTTATGAAAAGGAAGGGAAGCTTCAAAATACTCCAAAATTGTAGCACAGTTAAAACTGTACCTTTTGTTCCCTAATACAAGCCTTGCTATAGGTCAGAGGTCAGACCAGCTGTGTGTTTTCTGGGATTTTGCGTTAGAGAGCGGTGCTGGGGATTGGTCTGAAGACGGCTGTCGCTAAGGTAGGGATGAGCGATGGGAGGACTGTTCTGTCCTTGTGATCATCTCAACAAATTTGCCGTCTTAGGGACGTGAGGTAATATACGTGCTGGGAAGAAGGCAGTACGCCAGATTTTTTTTTCGAAAAAGTGACCTTTTTTGAAAATGGACCTAACCCCCTAAAATGGTCCTTTTTTGGACGTTTTGAACATCTCAATCACCAAAATGTGGACTTTTTTTGCATATTTTCTTCTAACAATTTGGACCTTGTCTATAACAAAAATCGGCAAAAAATGGACCTTTGTTTCCCTTTTGTGGAATTGGGGGGGTGGGGGGTTGCCGACCGCACCCCCGCCCTGCGTACGGGCCTGCTGGGGAGTGAGCTGAGATGGCTCGAATTAGGGATGAGCGATGGAGGACTTCATTGGATCATCTCCCCAAAGTTTTGCCGTCGTAGGTTTGCTTTAAGTTCGTCCAGCCTGCGCATGACTAGTTTCAGTGAGGTAAAGTATATTGATCTTAGAAGATTTTTTTTATCATTTATTTTGCAGTTTCATGGAAAGCAACTCATCTTGAGCAAGCTTTGGATGTAGTGAGCACTGTCGGCTGTGGTCGTTGTCAATAGTATCTTGATAATCACAAGTAAAATCTTTTGGTATTTAAGTAAGTATGAGGTTAGCTTACGCAAGCATTGTTACCAAAATAGACACTGCACATTTTGGAAATATGCGCGCTCCAAAAGAGTTCAAACCATCGTTCGCATGGTTGCAATGCTTTTACCTGTCTTGACGCTCACCTGAAATGCAACTTTGTGTTGGCATAACGATTTTTTAATAAAACCACTCCGCAGTTTAATTTATTCAGAAAGCCTACTCTCTAGATGTAAACCTACTCTCTTAAATGGCACTCCCCAAAAGAGTGACTGAAAACTCTGTAAACCACTCCCAATGAGTGGCTACACTCTCTAAAACTTATAAAGAGTGAATTTCCACTCAAAAAAAGAGTAAAAAATAACTCCAAAAAGAGTGATTTCACTCGTGTGGAGGAGGTACGTAAACGACGTATAACATGAAAACGAGTGGAAATCTACTCTTTTTAGAGTGAGTTTTCACTCTATGGTGAGTGGAAATTCGCTCTTTTAAATTACAAACCACTCATTTTGAGTGGTTGCAAGAGTTTCACTCTTTGGGGAGAGGACATAGAGAGTAGGTTTACAGGGTTAACCACAGAAATACACATTAGAGACGTTGTCTTTTTGATCCCGTTTGATCCCGTCACCTTGTGGGTTATATATGTCCCGGGCTGTTACGACATCGGAAAGAGGTACGGGTATTTGCCGCCATTTCAGACACATTTCGCAGCTCAGTTTCTTAAGGGTCAAGGTGAAGGCATAATGCGGTCTTAAGGGTCACCCTTGGGAAAATGTTTGCCTCATATTTGCTAATTTTAGTAAATTTCAGTTCCATCGCCTGCAAATCCTCAAAATTTCAGTCCTAAGCCACACTTGTATAGAACTGTGTTCCCAAGGCCGTTCACAAGCCCCCAAATTCGGGGCTCCCCGCACATCCCTACCTGAAAACAAGTGAGTAAGGCCCCCGGGTTTACCAGTACGAGTCCATGATGTTCAGTAATAAGTGAATTTTAACACCTTGGTGATAAAATTCGCATCTATTTAAAAATAAAGGTGATGCAGTATCATTAAGTATTAGATAAAGGTCTCCCAACAGACCATTCGCTAATATATGGGCGTCTAGAGCTGTGTTGAGCTTGCTAGTTTTCTGACCATGTCGAGCCGCAGGCGAGACATTTTAGAAACTAGCATCCCCCCACCCCAAGACCCCCGCGAAACATAATCTCTAGACTACCATATATTGGCGAATGGTTTGTTTGGAAGACCTTTATCACATAAACGTCGGCAAAGGATTAATGGAATTTTATCCAATTATCGCCCACCATTTTGGATACTCGTTAATATTTAACGTTAAAAGGTGACATAACTACTTTTTTCTTTAAAAAAACACCAGATTCCTTGCTATATCGCATGTGTACCGAGTCATCCCCAATAATAATCACTGGGTTAATCTACCAGAGGTATTCGATCTTTGGGCATTTCAGCTGGATGTATTGTTAATACTCACCTATTGAACACTAAAACCCATAGAGGAATCTGTTTCGGTTTAACTGTCGTCTTTTGGTGTCCACAAGACAACACCAAGACAAAGGGAATGTGGTCCATGTCCCATCAAGCTGACTGTACAGTCCCAATTTCCGTTACCTCTTTCAGAACGATTATAATATCGAATACCCCCATCACTGACCAACAGAATTTTATATCATTAAATGAGTGGCTCGTGAAATGCATTCAGATTTTGGTAATGTGGACTGCTTCGGACTTAGGCGATTATGTGCATGTTTTTGTTAACTGCAACGCCACCCTTGCACTCCTGGGTGGAAATTTGTGGGAAGCATTCCGACCGCCGCTGAGCACACAATATATCTCCTGGTGTTCTGGTCATCGGTTATGCCGTAAGACCTTCTGGTCATTATTTTTCATTTATCGAAGGTCGGATGAGCGATCACAATGTCCCTCTACGTTGTGGCAGAGTTGGAGCGTCTTAAGGGAGCCCCACTCTGTCATTTTGCTATAGGCATTGTCTATTGGAATTAACGGCCGATATCGGGATGATTTAAAGGATCGTTTTTTGTCGAATTGCTATTTTTAAAAGTCAATTTGTCATGGGACAGTCCCGTTGTGAATTTTCTTACAAAAATTAAAATAATGCAAAAACCTCCGTTCTTTGTTCAAAATAGTTATAAGAAGTCTCATAAGTGGAATGCCCTAACATTCTAACTTTGATTCCAGAGTATTAACAGTATTATAAATTGTGGAAATTAATCTTTTTTACTGTAATGAACCCATTGACATATCATTCCTATAACGGCACAAAGCGACACCATAGCTTATGTATATTAAATACAATCCTTCTTACCTACACCCTGGAATAACGTACGCTGTGGCATCAGCCGGACATACTTTTATGTTTCTCGCAATAACTCCCGTAATACAGGAGTTTTTGCGATCATGGCAGGTGTCCATAATGCGATTATAATTTAAATAATCCCTCCCCCAGAACAATGGTAGACGGTGTTTCTACCCCAATTCCTATATATGTTTTTTTGTTATACTGACCATTATTTTTGCGGAATTTCACCTCGCTAGCTAATACCATTATTTTTGCGGAAGTGTTCAGCTAGCTATACTAGATTGACCATTTTTGAACTAATTGTCCATCTAGCTAGATTACACTCCGCAAAATATGTCATGTATAAAAAAGACGGACAATAGATATTGATGAAAGCAGAGGGGCTCGACGTTTATGGGCGACTAAATGTGTCCCGAGTTCCGGAAAACAAATAATGTGCGAACGCAGCCGAAGCTCATTTATTTTAAAGTTTTTTCGGCCGAGGATACATTATGACCTATAAGATATGCAAACCCTTTATTTCTAGTAGATTACCGAAAATAGCGTGATCTAATGAGAAAATTCATTCGCTACCCATTATTGCAAAATGGGCAGTAAACTGACAATCAGAATGCTGCATTTTCCATAATGGGCAGCTGAGTAATATAATACAATAAAGGCAAAATCATGGGAATTTTTAGGCTTCATACCTATTATTTCTGTATTATAAATACAAGATTGTGTGTAAAAACTGTTATGTTTTTTTTTAGGTGTTGGTCATCATCCTAGAGCAAATTGGAATGACATTGTAATTCTTTTGAAAGGCAACTGTCTCCTTAAAAAAGTAGGATGCCAATAAGCTTACGGTGGTAACGATTAAAATGAGTACTTTGACATGTCGATAAAGACTGGATAACGACAATGGCTCATTTAACAAAGGTCCCATGACGTAACCATACCTACTCGGGTGGGGGTGGGGGGGGGGGGCAAGACCAGATGTTCCCATTCTTGTACAGCTTGGTAGGGTATGATTAATGTGCAAACGTCTTCCGCGAAGGCCTCCAGGGTTGTGGTTCGGGAGCCCCCCTTAGGGCTCATGATGGGTTTCTGCATTTTTTCTTTTCTTCCACCCTTTTCTCCCACTTGTTTTTGCTACCTTTTCCGATATTTTGTATGGGGAGGGGGACAGCTTTACTCTCACTGGTTACGCCTCCGCTGAGGGTCCTATCGAAAAATTTTTTGTTGAGTCTTGGCTGTTCTTCTCATAAGGAATCTAACTTTGAAAAACCCATGATGATACCAGATTAGTCAATTCAGAGTGGACCTTTAAAGTTGTATTAACGGGTGAGAAAATCCTCATGAATTAGAGAATAAGGAAAATTGGTATGCACCATTATTTTTGGTGGAAGAACTCGGCATCGGCCAAATCATATCTTTATTATATTCTTAAACAGGTTTAACATTAACATTAGGTCATCTTTAACCAATTTCGCGATACGGCTTAAATACAACAGAAGGACTGCCACCATCAAGTGACAACAATCGAACAACCCGTTGAACGCCAACGATCCTACGCAACGAGACGGCATAAACGTTGGCAGGCGCGCGCGAACATAGCTAAAGGCGGTAGGACGCGAGCGCTTCAACCTAAAAATAAGTCAATACGCAGCGCGTACTTACATGGGTTCATGTGAATGAAACCCAGGCATCAGCCAAAGAAATTGCTTACACTTCACAGCTGTTTAAGAATGATGAATAGGCCGCTACATCACGAATTCATAAACGAGTGAAAATTTCACGCCAAAAGCAGTGAAACTATTATAAACCACTCAAAATGAGTGGTTTGTACTAAAAAGACGGGAAAGTTCCACTCAAAAAGAGTAAAAATCCTCCAAAAAGAGTGGATTTCCACTCGTTTGAGGAGTTTTTGAGTGGGAATTAGCTCTTTTTAACTCAAACTCATATTGGAGTGGTTTAAAAGAGGTTTCCACTCTTTTGGGAGGAACTTTCACTTCGTTTACATTTTAGAGGGCAGAGTATGTTAAAAGGAAAAGGGTCTCCATTCATGAGGACTAACCCTGGTTAAAACCTGGTTTACGCTCCACTTTTCGAGAATACCGCCTAGGAGGATGAATTAATTATCTTTGCACTTTGCTCCTATAATCTACAGACAGCTGAGGAACCGAACGCCACGCTGATTCTTGTCATTTGTGTATTTCGCTGACCATACTATACACTGTATTTGTTCGGTATTGAACGAACTTGCCCGCGTCTTTCTTGCTCCATCATCGCCATTCTTTTACACATTTCACTTCTGACCCCCATATCCCCCCCCTTGATGGGCCGTGGAAGCTCGTTCCCTCTATATCAAGTGGTTGTGTCTTTGATCCCAGAATCGGAGAATTTTTGATCAAGTCTGCCGTAGAAGCATGGGAGGTAAGTACGAAAGTCTCTCGAGATGTTGATCGTTGAGATATTTGAGACTAGTGATGTTTTTTTGCTTTCAGTAATTCATTGAGATTCATTCCAATCTTTCATCCTGTGCTTCAAAATATGGGTTTTTAAACTACTTGCGAGTGGTTTGGGTAAAAGGAGATAATGGTCCGCCCAGAGCTTATATATAGTCGGGCTCCATAAGACGACCAAAGGAGGAATGTAAAGCGTGAAATAATGTTTGCGTGAAGAGTCAGCTGAATCGTTTAGGGGATATTTGAGTCAGAGGGACCATATCTCCTGCCACTACTGGTGCATGACAGGCAGATGCGGTAATGCAGTGAGAGCGCCCCATGCCCAGCTGTGGTTCAGGAATGTACAGCCTCAAAAGTTTTAAAGTCCACTCTGATCCGTATCGGTCACATGCCGAACTCAGCTGCGCAAGGGCGCTCTCACTGCATTACCGCATCTGCATGTGCATGCACCCGGTTTTCTAAACCTCGTAACTATTGAAGACTAGAAGACATCGCACCTACACTGTTAAAAATGATCTTAAAAATAACAGCGTTTTGACTGTTAGCCGGGACTCAAAACGTGCAAATAACTGTAAAAAAGGGACTCGAAACGTGCAAATGACTGTAAAAAAACGTGATTTTAACTGTTGTGAGTCCCAGCTGCCAGTCAAAACGCTGTTATTTTAATGAACATTTTTAACAGTGTAGTTGTCAAGAATGTTTTAATTGGCTTTTAAATTTGCAAACAAAAACGACCAGGCTTTTTCGTTGTTCTCGCAGCTTCTTCTGGAGCAAAACTGTCGTTGAAGATTTACTTTCCCGAATGCTTAAAGGGGCATTTCGTGATCCACAACCTCGGCCCCCCGACTTACCTCAAAAAAACAGATTTTTTATATCATCTGAACTGTCAGCCTTAGTAATGCGTGTGTACCTAGTCTTACGCGCAAATTCAGTCGCAATTTTGTATTTTCTGTCCGTAAACGACAGAAAATACAACACAGAGGCCTATGGGACCGTGGGAAACAGTAATTTGCTCATAACACAAAACCGAAAGATCGAGATCAACTCAAATTTTGGGAATAAGCTTTTCTCAAGGATATCTAGTGAACAATGAATAAAACAGAACGTGCTGCCAATCAAGAAATGCACCTTTAAAGCCTAAATTCTATTGTGTGTTCACAAAATATTCACAAAACGTTATATCGATAGGCTAGTGAGTTTCGTAATATTACAATACCATTCTCCGGTCCAAATGCTTTGTAAAATGAATAAGGAGCATATTATAGGGTTAATCAGGCTTGACTACTAAGGGTTAACGCAAACAAACTTCTCACAGCTTTTCTTCCTCGATAAACAGTTAATGCAAAAGTTTACCGCTGCGAATAAAACATAAATTCTATTTTGTGTAGGAATTACAGATACTCGATATCCTAGCGAAATTCTTTACAAATTACACATTACAAATCTGCTGTCCAGTACGCAGGACAATAGCATTAATTATGCTCGACTAACAACAGTACCCACTTACAAACAATTTGAAAATAATAGATTATCGATTTACTAAAGTTTACGTTTCATATACAGAATATTTGAACCGATTCACTTGTATAATCATTTGATGAAATGATAATTTGTTTTCTTTTCAAGGAATTCCACTGATTATTGTCGGTATTTCGGCGGGAATTTCATTCCACTCGTACCAAAACGAACTGTAGTAAGTATTTGAAATGGGGTATTAGATAAAGCATTTAGACAGTTAATATTACTTTAGTAATTTTGACCCATGATTAAAATGATCACAGTACAGACTCAATGATTCCTAGAAGGTGGTAGTCTGTGTCACAGCCTGGGAAACTGATTTACTACTGCACCTGAACATGCTGTATGGGAGTATATCACTTGAAAATGGGCATCGGTTTCGCGCTCGCGCTGACGCGCTGGTTCCGCTCGCTTCGCTCGTGGTGCTCCCCTTTCACGGACATTACTATTCACTACAACGGTGAATTGTTTTGTTTGCTTATTTCAAATAGTGTGTGCGTGAAGATTGTCACAGCAGAAAACGGGGTGTATATATTAAAAAGATGCAAAATCAACGCGAACACATCAGGGTGTTTTATTGTATATAATTAAGCAATTTTAGAATCTACACTTTCTGGTCTTATTTTTGATATCAATTGGTTTAGTCTTAAAGGGGATGACCCGTTTGTGGTATATAATTTATTCATCTCGATAGAATGGCCTTCACCCCAAAATCCCATCCGCAAAATTCCGCGCCTATATTTCAACCCATTTTGATGTGAGAGGTAAAACGTGATTTTGAAAGCCCCAATACAACAATTTCCAGTACAACAGTGCAAAAAATGACTTCGATGAAACATAGGGGGCGCCATTTGTTTTACATTCTGAAAAAAATCGCTGATAGTGGCTTTAAGGGGTGACTTCAAGGCTTAATGGTAGTTGAACAGTAATGTATCGTTTAGAACAAAAGAAAGAAACCAGTTCCAACCAGGAAATACCGGTCTGAACGGAAAGCAAACGGTGGTTGAGTTTGAAACCGCCCCTAAATATTACTGTCAAAGCTTTCATTTTTTACACCCACTGAGAACAGCAAGTGACCCCAGGCCCAGTGGGCACACGTGCTTGAATTGATTGCTGTACTGAATTCTAGATTTAATTTCAATGTTACTTTGTGCAAAATCAGAAAGCCTCTCGTTTATCTGACTCTAGAGTTGGACGTTACCCCTTGTTGTCTCATGTGGTTTTCTTTGTGGAGATCTCGTTACGTTTGGGCCATGCAGGCTACGATAGTCACTCAGAGATATTTTTGTAATATTTTTTTCCATGACCATATTCGGAAACAGGATGCAAAATGCATTCAAATGAGTCCAAACATGCCTAGTCTTAGGTCAGTGGTTATTGAGATGGCTTCCCAAATGACCTGCGGGTCATTTGGGAAGCCATCTAAAAATGTGTTATCACCTATATATAATCTGCAAGAGTAGAAAGGGTTAAAATAATTTTTTGTGTAATATGGACTATTGATGTTATCCCGAATCAAATAAATTTAAAACAAAATAACAAAAACTATTCAATATTACATTAGACGACTATTCTGATGTACATTTTATCCCTCTATTGTTATGGTTACCATTGAAATCCCGACGATTTGGTAAAACAGTACGCACTTGCAAACGGAAAATGTGCTATATGTCAAATGCCTATGAATGTATGGTTGTTTGATTGACTGGCTGCACTGGTGCCAAGACCTTCAAAAATTTGACTCCTTTCCATATACCAGAGTATGCGTTCATTCTCTTTCAACACGTTTCGTATTGTTATTTCTTTAAAACTTGCTATACTTACTATTCTTATACGATCTTTTCCAGTGTTTCTCACACCTGACAATCACTACGCCCTGCTTTTTCCGATTGGACTAATCCTGCTAAGTAACATGGCTACTTTTGTTATAATGGTCACAATAAGGACAAACGACCAGGCAAGATCAGAAGTAATTCCAACCGACAGCAGGCCATCCAACGCTTTCAAAACAGCTGGAGTATTATTTATGGGATCACTTGGCGTGTGGGTTATTGCTATCAATAAGGCTCTTTCATATTTCAGATTTTTTGTGTCTTTAATTCACTGCAAGGGTGTTCAGTTTCATTTTCTTTATGTCTCGACAGAAGGACGTAGAGCAGCTATGCGTCGTTTGGTGGAAAGCACGCAGAGGCATAGGATCTTCGGGTACACCAAGTGATACGCAATCAACAACCACTTGTGGTGCTGTTAAGCCACTAAACGAAACAGTTCAGCCAGGATCCCAGAGACAGAAGGACGCCAAAGACACATATGAGTTACAAGAGGCTGAAGTCACACACTAAATAATCTAAACATGCTATTACAATCGATAATATAAGCCATGCTATAAACACACCATTTACGCTCCCATAGTATCTCTAGTGCTGGGACACAGCGCTCACTATTTCCGCATCAGCTAATTAGGCCGGCTATTCCTAGGACATGGCTACGTCATGGGACTCCCTAGAAGCCAAAAACGTCGTGTTAAAGGCTCTGCGATTAGCTTGAACAAGGAATGAAAAAACGTTTCGCGGTACCTTGGATATCGCGAGAATCAACGAATCAGGTGCGTCAATCTGATGTTAGAAATGGTGTTCCTACAAAAAATAATTGACCCTTAGCTCACTAGTTTTTGTAAGACGGAGTGTTGGCATGACTTGAAGCAGCAATCGAGAATTGAGACAGCTGATAAGAGCTGATAAGGTAAGAAATGAAAAAATGCTTGTTATGAATCGTATTTTTCACGTTTTCGTCTTTTCCAAAACTTAACAAACCTTTAGATATAAACTAGTCAGCTAAATAGACTTTAGTTAGGAATATTTGGTGCGTTTAAATCGTTACGATAGGGCAAGTATTTTACGCAATCTCCAGTGTACCGCAATGTATACAAAATCCGAATCAACGCTATCTGACAATGTGTGTACGTGGAGTTCCCCACGATCAGCCGATTATGATGTGTGTTGATAACTCCTAGCGCAGAGAAGATTTGCCACGGTTTGCCAAGATTAAAATGGCGGCGTGTGTGCCAAGACGACACGTCAATGGTGTGTAAAAAGCAAAAACATGCACACAATTGCTTTTCATAGCATCAATACAAGATAAACCGAAAGCTATAATGATTACTTTAATCGTTTCTACTAATCATCCTTTGTGTTCTTTTTTATTGTTTAAAGGATGCAATAGCGAGTTCCGAGTAGTAGTTCCAACTGCACTGGAAAAATGTGTGATCATAAGGTGTGTGTGAGTATGTGTGTGTTGCGGCGCGCGCGTGTGTGTGATGGTTGTAGACTCTTCTTACAGCTTTGAGATTGAAAGCGAAAGCTAGGGTTTTTTGTTGCTTCTTGCTCCGTCTCAGACCCATCCCCCCATTAGGGGGGGCTGTAGTGCACAGATCTAGTCGTGTTGCAAATCTGGAAAAAACTGTAAATTTCGGTACACCAAAACTTTAGCACTTGATAATTAAAAAAACAAATGATGGAAGCACTTGCCACACCCCTTTCATGGCCCCCAGCTTGAATTTCAAGGTTACACAGGGGTAAAAAGTTTGAATTTAAAAGTTCCGAGTTGTTGAAAGAACACCATGTGTTTGCCTGGGACAATGATTCCAAAAGGGAACAGTTTATGTTTACATCATTTTGTTTTTGACATTGTGGCTTATAGTTTTGGGAATTACGGGGTAATAAAAACGTAAAAAACGGTGAAAAAGTCTGAAATTTGGTGAAAAATGGAGGAAAAAAATGTTTTGGTTTGTACAGGGGTAAAAAAAAAATTAAAGTGGCTCCTAAAGTTTTTTAAAAAAGTGGTTTTAAGTTGTTGATCAGCAGTAGAATTAAATAATAGAACGGTTTGAATATCTTTAATAAGTCCTGACTTCAGAGAGTTCGAAATATTATTTTTTTGTGTAATAATGAAAAATAATCAACTAGAACTAAAGATAGTAAACCCTATTAATGCACAATTCGAAATTTATATGATCGTGAGTTTTTCGTTTTGGATGCAGTATACATTTTGTGTAAGTTATTACGTCCCATAGGTACTGTGTATAACCAAAAATTACGGATCCGGAATTTATAAAAAGTTGTGATTTTCCTATATGAAGGAATCGATTTAAGCTTAGCAATTTCCACACAGGATAGTTATATGGACCAAGCATTAGGTACATGCAAAAAAATCACGATTTTGTGGAAATTGAGGGCGCCCTCCTCAGGAAATTCTATGAGTCGGCCTTTAAGTGTTTTTTTTTTTTACAAATCGTTTTTTTTCTCAAAATGTGAAATTTCTGCAATTTGCTCTCAAATGATATAGTCTAGGCCTTGGAAGAACAGAGATAATATTTACATAATAAAAAAACATACCCCAAAGCAGATAGGGACATTGATATGGGATAAAGACATACAGGTAATTTGTAGGCTCAAAACTTTTAAGTTTTCCATAACTTTAATCAACAAAATGTGCTATTACATGAATATTTTGGACTCGTACTCACCGATTATTAAAAACCACAAAGTTATAAGGGACCGGTTCAAACAGTGTGTCACTTTAGCGTTGGGACATGCATACGGCGTGCGTGTTCTTGTGTTAAACGCCATTTTGTCGTCGTCTGCTTGGAAGTAAGGTCGCCGGCGACGTAAATTATAAATCGTCTTTTACTCCATAAGGGAAGCTTGGATTTGGCTTAATCATTTAGGTGTAGGGCTTTTGTATATCACAACAGGCTTTACAACATGTAAAAATAGCGATTTTGAAAAACTGAGGGCGCACTATTTTTTCAAATGGCCCAGCGTCTCTTTAACCAAAATGGCGAATAAAGTCAAAACAGCTAAGTGGCAGCTATGGATTCTGTTGAACTGTGACATATTGACCAATTTTTGGATAAAGTGACAAACGAAAGCATAACAGATAAGGCAAACCTTTCCTTATTTCAATCCTTTAAGCTAAGGAAATTTAATTTGCACCACATATTACCGGAATCACAAGCAAAAACTTCAATTTTTGACCATGTACACACAAAAAATGACTTTTTCACTATTTTACAGGTTACCAATAACTACAGATGATTACATGGTTGGCCAATTTTTGAATTTCCCGCAGACATATTATGACCCACGTTTTCAAACAACTTTTCTATGGCGAATTCCCTAGGCAACATACACGAACGCCATTAACGCCACCCATCACGAACACACACCGGTGAGGTAAATTTGATTTTTTTTACTCCTCTCCTGCGTCAATTTCCATCAATACGTGATAATGTTGGTTACTAAGGTTTCCTTGAGCTTTGATAATTGGTAATTATAAATTCCCGGCTTCGTAAATGTTTGTGAAAGAAACAGAAAAATCGCGAGTTTTTTTACGAACGATTTACACAGAACATTCATAACTCACGAGTGAAATATCCCGCGTTGCAAGCGGTAAGGGAAATCCACCGAGCGCGGTCAGGTAGACTTGGATTGGCTTGCCACCAGCAGTGTACTAGATTATATGGTTATATTGGGTTTTCTTTGTTTTTTTTGCATGTGTTTTCAGCAAGAGGTTAGCATTTATTGAAGTCCTGTCGATTTAACTTGCATATTCTACTGCCCCATCTATGGCTAAATCGGTCTTCAGTCGACCAGGGGTTCCTGTGTATCGCGTATATGGTCTGAAAAACATCTAGTCAGCACTTTGAACTGAATTATTATAGGCCAATTTGTTCTGTATGATTTTCAAGGTCACGCTACCGCTTTTCATGAATTGTTATGGAATATTCAATTTGGACTAATTCTAGCCCAAAGTCCGGGAAAGTTAAATGTCTATTCTGTTGGATACCTTAGCAACGCGTGTTTCAAAAGCAACGCGTGTTGCGTACGTTATGGGACACTTTTAGCTTGCAATACACGTTGTTTTAACAGTGGATATACGATACTCGTGATTTAAAGGTTGGGGTTGGAATCCCGCTGCGGTCCAATTTGCTGCGGGCCTGGGCAAAGTTACTTTACCTGGTTGACTTCTTTCCCCCAGCACCCCGGACTGAAATGGTAGGTTCTTAGCGGAAATGTCAAATCGAAGTGCTGATAGGCAGTGGGCCAATTAGCGAATGGGCCAGGCAGTAAACGAAATGAAGCGACATGATTCTGACGATGCTGTGACTGAGGACAGCGTCAATTGATAATATGTGTATTGCGTTACAAATCCACATAGAGGATATTAGTGTTAATATAAAGAAATTGTACATTTATTTAAAAGGCCATTCAAGCATCCATTATTAATACTCTTTTTTTATTCGCGTCATCATGGTATATTGTAGCAGATATGGTTGCATTCGGAGGGGATGTGTTGATATTGAAATTTAAAAAGCCAAAACTTTAGTGTAGTAGATACATTATCTGAAATGTTTTGTTGGTACAAATAAAAAGCTTCAAATGTGATTTAAGTAAGTGAAATGAAGGTGAGATATCGCCGGATTCCCCTTGATTATACTCAGTAGTTTGATCTCATGACTGTCCTGAGAAGATGACAGAATTTGCTAGATTGAGTGAACTAGTATATCTTGTATTAAATAATTCGGCCATCAAAGGCTGGCTCAGAGATTTCGACATATAAATTATTTGTGTTACTTATTGTTAAATAGTCAACTAGAACTAAGAATAGTACCTAAAAACCCTCCCAATTCCAAAGATGAGATGAATCGGGTATTCTTAAATCAGTTAACTGGGTAAAACGAAAATTCCGAATAATAAACAAAGTTGTGGTGCTATAAGACGGACCATCGGATTTGAGCCTAGCTCTTTCACACAGTGGTGATGTTTGGACAAGCATTATATTATATGCAATAAACACGATTGTTAGAAAATTGGACGGCGCATCTCGGGAAATCTCTGAGTGTCCGCCTTTAAATAATTGCTTAAATATTCGGAATGACATAAGACTAAAACCAATGGCAGGCGAGGACCATAGTTTTACTACTGGCGTATAGGTCATCAGATCAACATGTTTCTGGTAACAAGCAAGATAATGTTTTGCATGATGAGCGGATGCCTAGATGACCATGTAGCGAATATAAGGATCATTTTGGTGCAAAAGTTTAGTAAGAGCACATATGATTGATTCTTTTCAAAATATTTCAATCAGAACATAATGACTGATGATATTTCTATGATAATGATGCAAATGTTGGTATAATAAAAACTCATTTTAGACCTAATTGTGATAGTATTAGTCCTTGATTATCGACATATAGTAACCTCATATCACAAGAAAAAACATTACTGCATGTTTGAGCGTTTTTTTTCATGTCTGATTTATGTCTAAGTTGAGTTCAGTTCATGCTTTCATCACCAAATGCATATACCAATCTACTAGTACTACTCTCTAAAAAGCAAAAGAGTGATTTCACTCTTTTAGAGTGACTATCAGGCCCACTCTGAAAAGAGTGAAACTTCAACCTTTAAAGAATACTGTTTGGTCAATTTACTCTTGATAATGTACAAATGATAAAATGATATAATTTGTCAATTATCAAGATTTAAGAATTTTGCCCCAAACGTATTCTATAAAGGTTTATAAAATTTCACTTCTTTTTGGAGTGGGCCCCCTGTGGTCACTCTAAAAGAGTGAAATTCATCTTTTGCATTTAGAGAGTAGTAGGAACTAGTTACATTCGGTATATGAATTGGGTGAATGAACGCAATGGAACTGAACTCAACTTCGTAGACTAAAAAGCAGACCATGATGAAAAAAAAACGTCAAAAACCCCAAAATGGCGTAATGTGTTCTGTTGATATGATTGGTTACTATAATGTCGATAATAAAGGACTAATACTAGCAACAATTAGGTCTAAATGAGTTAATTACACCAAACATTGGCATCATTTATCAATAGAAATAAGTCATCATCATTATGTTTGATTGAAAATATTTGAAAAAGAAATCAATAATATTGCGTAGACTAAACTTACTTGACAGAACTGATCCTTTATTCGGCTTACATGTAATCTAGGCAACCGATATTATGGCAAAAAAACAATTATCTATGCTTGTTACCAGAAACATGTGTATGATTAGACACATATACGCAGTATATAAAATAGGTCTCGCCGCAATTGAGTTGAGGATCGAGTAATTTATAATATTTAAGCAATTATTTAAAGGAGAACTCAGAAGATTTCCCGAGGATTGGGCTGTTCAATTTTCTAACAATCGCGTTTTTATTTTGCTTTAGAGAATAGTAATACACCACCATTTGCTAAAGAACCCATTATCAAATAACGCATGAAAGTTGTAGATTAGATGTGGTTTGGGTTAATCAAATATGGAAGTGATATAGGATCAAGAGTTACTATATACAATAGATAAATGGTTACTGATTTATAGGACACCAGTACCTAAAAGGGGCATTTCGTGATCTACAGCCTCGTCCACCCACTTACATAAAAGATGTTTAGATTTTTATATCACTGAACCGTTAGCATTAGTACTCCACGTGTGCCCAATCTTACGTGCAATTCGGTCGCATCTGTAAGAATTCGCATTTTGTATTTTCTGTCCGTAACGGACAGAAATTACAGCACAGTAGCCTACGGGACCGTGTGGCAACGAGCAAGTGTTCATAACACAAAACCGCCAGATCTGGATCAGCTCAATTTGGGAATAAGCTTTTGCCTTCCTCAATGATACTATGATCCCATGAATAAACAGAAGGTGCCGAAATCACGAAATGGCCCTTAAAATAAATTGCGAAAAACTTTGTGAAGAACTATTAGTAATTAAATTACACAAAAATCCGTAAGATAATAAAAGTGGACAGAATTGTTTGCATTGATTAATGGCACAGCGGAATGACAAATTCATGATAAATCTCTCTCAAATTTGGCACGGATTTAGGGCACGTCCAAGAAAGATTTTGGCTATAGGCAAATCGCATATTTTCTCACGTTTCACCTGAGAAGAGGGGCAAAGACAGTTACGAGGGGCACCTTGAAATTGCTGAATTCCCATAATTATTGACAAGTATATGCTTGGCCGTGAGATATCAGGTAGTTGGCAGTGACACACAGGGTGGATTGTAGGGTCCGGGGGGGGGGAGACAGTGTGTGTGGCCAAATTCGTAGCTTTGTTATATAAGACCTCTACTAAGGCTTCAACACATTGAATACGAATTAATTAACTATTACTACGCCTGCATCCACAGTACAAAACACTTGTCGACCACGCATAAAAATTACCACATTACGAAGAAACCAACTTTTGAATCCCTAAGCATCTTTAGAACTTTAGCAAGCTCTCTGTTTTTTGTTAAAATTGAGAATTCTGGTGTCAGAAGAAAGTTTCATGTGCTTCTATTACCCAGTCGAAATGCCCGAGAAATGGTTTGAACACAAAAAGTCACCAATGAAGTCGCCCCCACACTAATCACACAGTGTCTTATAGGCCATGATACACGTTCGCGATTTTAACGATCTTTTCGGTGCTACAAGCGGCTGGGGATCATCTAATTACTTCACTAAAATTTTTAAAATATTATGTAAACCAGAAATCTTGTCTCCCCAAATTAAAGAGTGCACATTATTAGAAAAATGAATAAAATGTCAACTCAAAATTAACTTCCAGAATGTCAGTGACCAATATGAACACGTAACTCAAGCGAACAATCTATGGATATTTCGGGCTGTGACATGCCCTTCTATGCTGGTTGTTTTTTTGTTGTCTCCATCGGGGGCTTAGGGGAACACCAAGTGAAATTCATAATATTTTAAAATCATATATTCGTCTGTCTGTTCCCAAAATAAAACTGGCACATTTTCTTGAAAAGATAAAATGTCACTTCATTTCATTTCCCCATAGCATGACTAGTTGATGCACACGGACTTCAGCAAACAATGGAGTTACAGATATTCAATCACCGGCCCTGTAATGCGTGTAG
>JAMKCH010015389.1:0-45824 GCA_023653785.1 Ophioderma brevispina | reverse complement strand
TTTCGTATAGGAGCAAATACGAAATTCAGCCTATGTTTTCTATTCAAATATGAGCATATACAAATCACCTTTTGTTTTATTTTAAGTTATTTCTGTTGTCGAATAAAAGGTAGGGACTCTATTGTATGTCTAATCTATATGAAATCAATACATATCACAGAAAATATGGACGACTTGAAATCTCTCGTTGCACCTTTAAAGTGATCCAATGTGAATTTGGTTTATGGATATTACACAGTAACCTATCATTTGTTTATGAGGTTAACGGTCACATATCAAGGTCAAAGGTCATATAAAGCCTATCATTCTCAAGTCGCGGCGGCAGGTGATACCAGGAGTCCGAGGACTGTGATGTTTTTTCTTACAATCAGTTACAGAGTTTTGTCAGTTGGGTACTTTTGTCATGTGTAAGCATTAAAGTTGATAGCATCTTGCCATTTTAAAATTTTAAATTTGGTTTCTGTAACAGTTGTTCATTATTCATCACTCAAATTTAGGCCAAATTATCATCTTTGGGGAAAGAATGCACTAGTCCTTGTTTTAGTTATTTTGCAAAAGGTAAAACCAATCAGGAAACAAAACCCTCATTTCCAGTCCGTTGAGGGTCAACATGTAATTTATTCACATTACCCTTGAATCTCTATGGAGATCTCCAGGGACCAATATCAAGCACCTCAAAGTGCCTTCCTAAGTTTTTGTTAGTCAATTTCCGACCATCTCTAAAAATCATGGAAGATGTTTGGTGACACTCGGGAGAACAGTTGTGATTACCCAGCAGAACAAGTACACACAGTGTTTGCAACTGGTAAACACTCTACTCTGTCCAGCTTGGAAGTACGAAGTAGATTATGTGGTTGTATACATTGTACCAACTTTCAGTGCATGTGTAGGCAAAGCACAAGTGCACTGTAACTGAAAGGTGGCATTGGGTATACACACGCATCGTCACTTCATACTTCAGACAAGACAAAGTATATAGGATCTCAATTCACATTCATGCATACAGCTTACCAGGGTTCTGGACTGTGTGTCTCATAATGGTTCCGTAAATTTTACCTCGTTTCCAGAGAATTGTTGATTTTTTCATCATAAATTTTCCTGAGACTGATAGTTATATGTGGCAAATTAACTCTTAGTTCAACTAAATCCTCTGTAGAATTAGGCAGCAAATATCTGAAAAAGTAAAATGATTGGCAAGGTGACTCCCAAAGGAGCATCACAAAAAGTCATGGCCTTTTAAAAATCTGAATGGTGTAACTATTTTGTTTTTTTTTTCTTTTAAGAACTTTGGTGCATCCCTTAAAGGCATTATCAGTAATTTGCTAAATCAGAAAATTAAAAAATCATCAAAAATCAGATTTTTGCCTTTTTGTTACAAGTACATATAATATGTATCCTAACATACCCTGCAAACTGAAGGCTGCAAGTGACAAGACCTAATGCAATCTGATAATTACAAAATCAAATATTTAGTCATTACCAGAGGTGTGAGAGGCCATGGATAAAATACAAGGAAAAGGGAAAAAGGTGTATACCTTAATTAAGGTGTTGGCATTATGATTTGGTTTCTAAGGAGTACGCGCAAGCCGACTTTATAAACTTGGAGATGAGCAAGCGTGCATTCGTTTGCGATTTTAGCGTCGCAAAAATTCATGAGCGATTTTCCCCCTCTGCGTGTATGCGAATTTGTAAAGCGTTCACAAAATCGCGTAGAACTCTGATGTTGCTAGGACTTGTTTAAGAACGTGCCTGATTAATTACGCGTCTCACCTTTCATGCACCCATTTTTTGTTTTGCTGAATGACATATAGGTGTAAAATAATGCAAGACGCATTGTCTCTAGTGAAGATGGAAATTTCCCTCTAAAAATGTCCTTTTTCGACGATTTTCAGGAAAACTAATATGGTGACACCATTTTTTTATTTCAGTATTTTCAAGTATGCAACTGAAAATCAGAAAAACGATCTGCCCCTTTGTTATCTTTTTGGGGCACTTTAGTATCGGTGCATCACATTTTCCCATATACACCTGGCACAAAAAGTATCTCGGCATGTTTTTCGATCAGTATTGTGCCAAAGTCAGACCATTTTGAAAATTTTCGAAATATACATTTTGTTGCCTAGGTCTTGCTCTTTCATTTAACACCTCGCTTGTAAAACAGCGTGGAAAAATGGCTGAGATGGAGCGCCCGAAAGACGCAACCCCCCAAACCAAAAGTTGCAGTTTTTGGATTTTTCAATGGTCACTGTGTGGTACAACGCAATAATACGTGTGTATTGATTTTACACAAAAAGATTTTCCAACTGAATGAACGAGAAAGCCTACTTGCAATACTTGATTGTGATATGTGTTCGTGTCCCAGTACACTGCAATACCCATTGAAAAATCCAAAAACTGCAACTTTTGGTTTTGGGAGTTTGCGTCTTTCAGGCGTTCTATCTCAGCCATTTCTGCACACTTTTTTACAAGCCAGGTATTAAATGAAAGAGCAAGGCCTAGACAATAAAATATATATTTCGAAAACTTTCAAAATGGCCTGACTTTGGCACAATACTGATCGAAAAACATGCCGAGATACTTTTTGTGCCAGGTGTAGTTGCGTGGTAAATAATGTAAAATTTTGAGCCAAAATGTACTTTTTGAAAGTCTTTTTTCTCAAAAACATACGGTAAGCCATATTTTTTATTTCAGATTTGTTATCAGCACAAATGAATGTACTATATCAAATTTTAAAGAAATTCTTTTGCCCATTTAAATCATGATGCCAACACCTTAAGTTCTACAGCCTTATCTTTCACTTTTGAGCTATCAAATTTCAAATATTTTCACTGTTTTGGATGGATATTGTCTTTAATTTTCACATTCACCATCATGAATTGTACTCTTAAACTAGGTAATTCTTAACATCATCGAAGTCCAGAGTGTCAAAGATCAGCTGGTCAAGGAAGGCAGCATCCCAGTGTCATTGGAGTTGCTTAAAGCCAAAGACCCAAGCCTGTTGCTGATGGCTGCTCAGGTCCTATGCCACCTGTCAGGGGTGCAAGATTATGTGGCCATCCTGGTACAGAATGGAGCCATTCCAGTGCTTGCTAAGTTGTGGGAAGATAGCAATGATGCTGAGGTAAGTTAGTTAGTTAAACCAAAGTTTTAAATCCGGTTTTGTCCCCGTCAACGGGGGTGGCCGGATTCACCTCACACTCAGCAATACTACTGTGTGTGAGGATTTATTGGAGCAAAAGATAATTGACCGGATGCCCTTCCTGACGCCAATCCACAGTTTTCGGAAGTGGGCCTAACCTTTGGGCAACTATGCCCGCCATACAAGGCAGCATGTGCTGGATGGCCGCCAAGCTCTCCAGAGCTGACGCCCTTGTAGATGACCTTTGAAAATAACATCTCTCAAATGTTTGTGTTCTTTGCATTTGCGTCCTTTCCTGCAAGTATAAAATAGCCTTTGGTTTACATTTTATTGAACATAACAACAAACAAAACAAACACACATGTGTGTTGATTGTATGTATACAATCATTTAACGGAATATTTAAAAACCTATATACTATCCCAGAATCAAGTCAATCATGAGGTGAAATATTTTTATTATCCAAAGTCTTAGACCAGCTAAAGTTACAACAAGGTTTTATTGTTTTACACAATATATTTTGTCTGGTTGATTTTTTCTATGTGTACAGGCAAATCATTTACTTTTAGGCACAATAAATTTCAGTAGGGCAAAATGTTTTTCTGTTTAAGGTAAAATGTTTTTCTACTCAAAAGTCAAAATGGTTTTTTTTTCTACTTAATGCAAAATGTTTTTGCTTTTATAAGGTAAAATGTTTTATGGGGTATCAAAATGTTTTTATAGGACCAAATGATTTTCAGTTAGGCAAAATGGTTTAATTAGAATGTGACCCTATAGAAAACATTTTGCCCTATAGAAGCATTTGTTTTATGACAACCATCACTGTGTGGAGTGGGGTCCCAACCCCACCCTTGCCCCACCCTTTTTACCAAAGCACCCTTTTTACCAGCATCCTCTAGTACCCCACCCTTTTTACCAAAGCACCCTTTTTACCAGCAGCCTCTGGTACCCCACCCTTTTTAACGGTAACCAAAGCACCCTTTTATTCCACCGACTCCTGTACCCCACCCATAATTCCCTAAAATTTCCAAGCTTCTGCCAATATGCTTATAGTCATACTAGAAAGAATTTGTGGCACAATCAACTCCAACTTCCGAGGTCAGTGGGCCGTGTTCCATGAATGACAATAAAGTACGGTAGTAAATAAATTTAAAATACATTCCTTAGTTACAATTGTGTGATTTTTTTCGCAAATGTTATCAGACCGGAATTAAATATGGATTGAAAAGATAAACAGAGACATTAAAATATTTGTTATTTTATCAATGTGTTGTGCACATGCCTTACAAACACTTTGTTACCAATAATCATGGCTCGAAAAAATGGGGAATTGGGAAGCTCTTTCCGGGAAATGCACATGTATTGGGGGAAATCGACGGGGGAAAATACATATTGGTCTATACGAGAAAATTGTCAAAGACGGACATCAAAATAGTAACTAAATAGCCAATTAATACACTTGGTTTAATTCCCTTAAGATTTTCTTTTATACGTGTTGTCATCTCGAGAAAATTGTCAGAGGTAGATCAATATCCGTATCATTTATCTATATGTCCCGACTATGTTTCATCACACATCAGTGTGCACCCATCGTAAAAATAAGCTAGTTATTACATGGTTATACAATGCATGAATCTATAGGCACGTGTATTTATTTCACAAACAGCGCGACCACATAGTATGAGTACGTCGGTAGGATTTATAGCTTATTGCATTAAATTCCAAAATACGTGTAATATTTGCAATTATGACACCCGGGTGAACGTACTAAAATAATGGGACTCTTCATTCATAAACTGCCGCCGTACCACGTTAGCCAATCAAAAAAAATCAACGTCCATAAATTTCCATAAACTGCAGTTTAACCAATCGGCAAATGTAATGACCTCAGTCTGAAACATATCGCCGTGCGCAGAATGCACAGAAAATGGCGGTCGTAACCGAGAACTCGTCTTCTGCGCATCTGTACAAACCCTATGGGAAAATTTTCTAATACACTGAAATGGCACTGTGATTATTTTACGTGCAACTTCCCTAATAATCTCTCTTTTCACCTTTCCAAAATGCAAAACTTGTTAGATTTTTAGTAGCGAACGTGTTTTCCTCTTTATCAGTAGACGATTCAGATATTTTTTTTCAAAACGAAAACCGTGTTTCGTAGCGACGTGTGAAGGTCTACTCAAAGCCGACATTTTTACAGCTGCAGGTTACAGCTTACGCTAGTCTAAATTGCAATTGGTTCACGTTAGTGGATCTGGACTCCAAAATTGTCTATATCATGTTTATCATTTATGTGCTAAATAGTAAAAAAATGAATCATCATAAAAATAGTTTAATAATGTTAGACTTTTAATGCTAAAAATAGAGTGCTAGTTATTCTTAGTGCCAGGGTTATAAGCAGTTGGCGACTTTCTCTAAATGATCCGCAGTAACAGCAAATTCATTAGGTTTAAAACCGCCAATCCGTTAAATAATCCCAGATATCCTGGGTCAAATAATACCTATATTTTTTAATATTTCGTCGCCATCCTTCAAAAAGACACCGAAATGGGTTCTTAAAACATTATACTAACATGCAGAGGTGAAATTTGTTAAGATTGAATGTGATGGAATAAAAAATAAACTATTTCAAAATAACTCCATGTATTTTGTTTTATCATGAGCCTATGTAATGTTAACGATCTGCTCACTGAAATAGCTGATCTATCAGTAAATTGGTGGGCCGTTGATGTCGATGCTAACTTACATACATACAATTAAGAAAATACAAGGTGTTATGAAACTTTTGAGTTGAAACTGCAAGACATTGTGTGATTTATGTACCATAATGTGATTTATAGATCTCTGAAAGTGTAACGAACTACTAGTCTACCAGTACACCAATTGATGACTGTGACCGTCATATCACTTCATGTTATTCTCAGTAAAAGGGTTAATGAAAAAATATTACAACTATACTGGTCCCGAAAACAGATCATCTCAGCTTGAGACGGGGCCGGAAGCCAAGGCGATTTTTGCACATTTTTCATTAAGCGTCGCGGCGAAAGTTAAGTAAAAAGAAGAATTATTTCGTCAAAATTAATCATTTTTTGGGTCAAAAAGTATTTGTTAAGACAATTTTCAGTATTTGGCAGGTCTCCTAACCCACGCTTTTATTTTTCTCACACGCTTTTTACTAGAAAACGCATTTTACTGGAAAATATCAAAACCCCACCCTTTCATGATTGTCTGAGATTTCATTTCCCCGACGCTTCTAAAGCGTGCGCTCCACACAGTGACCATATTATAATTGTGGTCGCCAAAGAAAATGTCTGTTTGCATGTGCTGCGCACATTTGTATAATAAGTTGTCAAGATGCTGCTTCGGTGGGAGTTGGGGCATATGTTTATAGTATGGTCCAAGAGATCCTGAATCAAAGTATATAGTTTTTAATATTCCATTCTTTTTCTTCAGGTCTTGGTCCAAATAACAGATACCTTAGCCAACATTGCCACCGTCAACAGTGAACACAAGACCACTATCGGAAACACACCAGGCTGTATCCCTGCCATTGTTGGAATCTTTGACAATTTTACCTCAAGACCCTTGCTGAAATCCCTGACCAAAGCCCTCGGTATCATTGTCAAGGAAGACCAGGGCAATCAGAACATGTTTGTTGACGAAAACGGGGCATCTGCACTCATAACTCTTGCCAGCGTGAAGAAGAGCCCTGAACTTCAGTTGAATGCAATCACGGCCATCCACATGTTGGCACAAGACAATCCTCACACGCAAAAGATTATCCTGGAAGAGGGCGGTGTTATCCCGCTGATGCAACTGCTGAACGCAGCGGGGCACCAGCCGTTCAAGTCTGCACGGCAGGCGCCCTCTGGGCTCTTGCAGGTGAAGACATTGAAGAAAGACGAACAATGGCGGGAATGATTGGTGTGACTTTGTTAATAGATTTCTTAAATGCACAGGCTGAGAATGATATCTTACACTACATTGGAGCCGAAGGTTTAGGAGTGCTTGCTCAAGGACCGCATAACAAACAAAATATAATAGCAAACTCAAATGGTGTCCAGCCTCTGGTGAGGCTCTTGCGGTCACCCAAAGAACACATAGTCTTGAGTGCCATCAGGGCTTTGAGGTACATGTGTGTTGGGATAGGATTCATACCACACAGCAAGAACCAGGCAACGATATTAAGCTCTAGGGGCATTAGGTATCTGGTGGCGCTGATGGTGCATTCCAGGAATGAACTTATCCGAGTGGAGTCGGCTCTCACATTAGCATGTTGCTCAATAGGTAAGGTTTAAAGTAAAAAGTAAAGTCCTATCTGTGCCGTATGGCGCATGGCGGCACCTCTCTGCGTTTCAATAACCCTAGGCCACATGTCTGCCAAATACAGTGAAAGCTACAGTAGGGGGTTATTCTTCTGGTAGCTCTGCAGTGTCGAGTGTTTGATAAGAAGGCAGTAGGTACCATTTTTAAAGTGTTTGGTATGACTCGCTCGGGATTCGAACCGCGACCTCCAGACTGAGGTGAATGCTCTAACCACTAGGCCAACATGTTGATACTAGGTTTAAAGTGTAGTATGTTTAAAGAAAGAATTTTGTGTTTGAGGAAAGATGCCACTTTGCATTCCCATTTAACCAAATCCCATATTCCACTGTCATACATGTATATGCTTGGATAGAGCTAGGGATGGGATTACATTTTGGGCCATGGGTTAGGGTTGGTGTACACTTGTGTTTTGAATCCATCCTACAATGCGCCAGTTGTGGGAAATTTCACCTTATGTCTTGCAGGCATGAGAATTTTCCGTGTTTCCGCGAATTTCCGCGTTTTTCCCTTGCCTGCGTCAGGTTCTTTATATCCCTAAATCTAAATCCGCCTTTGTTTTGAGAGGGAAAAAAATTGCGTTTTAAACCAGATTCAGGGGTGGTGGCAGGGAGGGGTGGCCGCCCCCCCCGAGAGTTTCAAAATTGAGGAAAAACGGGTTTTAAGCAATAATTGCGCAAAAATTAGGGGGTTTTAACCAAAATGAGTTGATTTTGTACTGTTTCGCCCCCCCCCCATGATGTTTCGCCCCTCCTATGATTTTACCCTGGCGCCGCCCCTGACCAGATGATTCATTATTTCTTAAACGACTGGAAATCAAAACTACATTGAAAGGCATTTTCGTGACCTTTTACCCCTGTATTCTCATCAAGAAGGCTAGTGAAACCACCCCATTGCGATGTTTAATGTGTTTGTTTTGAACCATGCCTGTAGGTATGATGTTAATTTCTCCAACGCTAGATATCAGGCACGTCGATTGAATTTACTCTGCATTTCAATCCAATCCATCCAGTCTTTATGTAGGATCAAATAAACTTATAAAGTTAATGATACAAAGAACTATTTATTATTATTTATAAAGTGGAATTACCAATCCTGTTGAGCATCTGAAAGCAAATGAGTGAGGTAAAATGTAGTTATTTACGTTTCCATTTTCTTAAAATGTTAAATTCGGGAAGATTTTTTCATTGCAGGCCATCTTACCTAATAGTTTAGTGGTAGCGAAAATGCCACATTTGTCTGTCAAATTTGGCAACCTTCACTGACAGTACCTGAATAAGGAATTGCTCTGTAGTCTGTATACAGGAAATTTCAGATTTTCCACGTTTTCTAAACATGGCCACTCACATGCCTGGTCTTGTGACCCCACAAAAATTCTATTTGTAACACATAAAAACTCTGACTTTTGCACTCATTTTAGCCCAAAAATCATTAGTACTTAAGGAATTTTTATCATGATCATGAAATGTTTTGTGGTCCTTAAACTTCTTTAAACACTATTTATCCTCTAGCTAAGTACTTACATGCATTTAGTACAGTACAGTGTAGGCACATTGCAATGCATTATGGGATTGGTTCAAAACACCCTCTGGATGGTGGAATTGAACGGAATGGGAATTGGTTGTCCAGAATTTGCTAAGGTTTGTGTTTTTGTAGACACAAAGAGACTAAAAAGATAATAAGATTAATTTCTGTCATGATGGTCAAAACCTTGTTCTTACAGCATTTCTTTCATGGCAAAAAAGTATAGCTGATTCACTTTCACAATTCACTTGATGTTGTAGATTTGTAACCCAACATTGGTTAAAATAAAAAAAAGTGCATGTAACGTTCCAAGGAAATTAAAAAATGAAAATTTAGTTTATGAGCATAAATTAATACTAAAATCATGAAACTAAGACCTACATGTAATCTTTTCAATGATTGAATTAGTTCTTGAAGTGAAGATATCCAATTTTAACACTTGATACCCCAGAGGGTGTACCGGTTTTGAACCAATCCCAACTCTGCATTGCAATGTGCCTCTATTATACTCTACAAAACATAATATCAGCGTACTTAGGGTAAAAAGTGTAAGAAATTTAAGAAACAAGACTTTCAGTACTAAATGCTTATGGGCTAAAATGAGCGTTAAAAGTCAGGCTTGTTATAATAAGAAGAAGGTTTTGGTGGATCGCATGACCTTATTGGGTTTTCTTAAACTTCCCAAAAATGGTGCATTGTGGCGATGGACTCAATACACCCTTCTGATCACACCACATAGTGCTTCCTGAAAAAAAAAGCAAAGGAACTCTTTGATAGTTATAGGGGCCGTGATTGAAACACTTAGGCTAAGGCCTCTTTCGTTGTAGACATTTATTCATGCTCTGGTAAGTTGACCTTCGTGATATTTGCTGGTGCCCGCTAACTCTTTGGCATTTATATAACCATCTATCTAATCTAAAGCGCTATGATCGGCAAGGTACCAGTCTAAGTCCGAACCTTGTGGTACTGGTATACAAATATTACTACAGTAAACATAGGCCAAACACTTCACGATTAACTGTGTTCGCAAATTCAATTTCTTTGTGTCAATATGTGACAAATCCCTTGATAAAATCCAAACACCATTGATTCCACAAGCAAAGTAATAGGAGCTATGTTTTAATGATCGTGATGACGAGTCCTGACATGAAATGACATAAGATTTAACATGAGAGGTGTAACTAATCTTACCTGTCATATCGGATCATTATTGTTATGAGGCCGAGCTTCAATTTGGCATTTTACGCAAATATTAAAAAAATAAAGACACCAACGGAAAAACACTAGCAGAAATAAGACATCATCTTTGTTGTATTTTTAAGCATTTTATTTCAGTTCTACCAATACGTCATGTAGAGTGTCCCCCTCATCCAAATTTTCGACTTGGGCGGCGATGGGAAAGAAATACGATCCTGTAATTTTCATTCATTTTACAGTATGTTGCTGTAAATTGGCACTGTGATATTTACATGTGTGTTTGATAGTAAATACATTATTACTAATTCGCAATTTTTTATACACCGATTTCCGTTGCATGTCCCCTCAAAAAAAAAAAAAAATAATTGTAAAACACTAGAGTACCAATATCACCCCGGATATCAGCTATGTATTGGGTAAAAGGGGTTGATTTCTTTGCCATATTTAACTAAAGATATCATAGAATAATATACAATAGATAAAAAACAACAGCAGTGGTAAAAGTAAAATCACCTCAAAATTGTAATTTAAGGCTATAGGCCCAGGGTTCTTGATTTTTGCAACATGAATGCGAAACCAGACCCCTAATCTCTTAAATGGAAAGGATTGAGTTAGGTAACAAAGTCAAATCAGATTGAGAATCATTCTTAAAAGCTCTTAACAATATCAACATTCAAACCAAATCCCATTGAATTTTCAATCGCCATTTTGAGCACCGTTTCCCTCAACCCAATCTTTTAGATTGATTTTCAATCTTTGGTGTTAATAGAGTACGCATGGGGAAAGTCCACAAAGGGCAATAAAGGTCACTTTTTGCTTGGTTTGTGGATGAAGAGGTCCAAATTGAAGAGAAAATTTTGACAGTAAGCCCATTTTAGGGTGAAGAGAGTTCAAAAGTACCGGGTGGTTGATCTACTTTTACCCAAAAGTCCACTTTTTCGAGTCCCGCCCCCCTCCCAAAAAGTAATTCCTGCGTATGGCCCTGCCTCGAGCAAAGAGTAGGCCTCTATTTTACATAGAACTATAATTATTATCTCATACAATTTATTGTTTGAATCATTGCAGCCCAGGGCACATAGCCAGTTACATCTGTAAGCAGCATTGTGGTTCGGAGGGGGCCAAAACGCGGTCAGGGAAAAAGTCAGCCGACCAATGAAAAAATCGCTCCTCCCGCCCTCGATTGAGGTATCGTCCAAACGCTGCTTTTGCTCAAAGTTCCCAATTTTGCCGCAATGTCTTCCAAGGGGGTACTCCGCACCACCCGCATTTCCCCCATGATTGATTAAGTCACTTAGTGGACCCTTTCCTCCGAACCCAGCTACGCAACTGATTAGGTCTTTGGAGTGGGAGTTCTTTGGTGTCCATTGTTTCACAGATGTTGCAGTAAAATTCCTCCTCGCTTATATAGCTAATGTTGGGGGAAATCTTGATGGCTCCTGACCTTAACACGTTTAAGGCAGATTGAGACATAGTGAAGTGTGAATTGTGACAGCGAAAAATCAAATAGGCCTAAATGAGATGGCTTGGAGAAATTATTGTAATGTCGCTGAAGCTTTGCATGATGTGAATAGTTATCAACCCGTTTAATTGACCGATCCCACTCAAATCAGCTAGCGGTTAATTTTGCAGTAATGTTCACCTGCTTCATAGCTCATGTTAGAAGGTGGCCTAAATCTTGACAGCTCTTTATTTAACACATGTTAGGCATATAAAGCCACAAATAATGGAGAAGGCTTGGAGAAATATTGTAATGTCTCTGAAATATTGCTTAATGGAAGAGTGATCAACCCGTTTAGTGACCTGCCCCATTCAAATCAGCTAGCGGTTTGCGATAATTAGTAGTAGTAGTAGAACTTATTTAAACACGGTAAACAATCCCATGTCAATCCAGAATCATTGTTCTCACATTCCGTGGTTACATATAAAAATACTAATATTCAATTAAGCATGATACAAAATATATTCCAAAGTAAAAGCAAGGAATTACAAAACAAAAACTCCTTAAGTTTCGTTTTTGTAAATGTTTAAACTACCAGAATTTTTAACACTTTCCTCAGTTATTCCATATAACAGCACCTCCTATATCTAAGCTACGCTTTTTGTAGTCGGTATGGTGTGTTGAGATATGAAGATGTTTATTATGACTGTGCGTAAAATCATACTTTTTATTAACATAAAATCTTACTGAAAGATATATTGAGGTGCAAAGTGTCAAAATTTTAAAAATCCAATTGAGCTATTGTACTGATGTCGTAACGGACAGTGTGTTTCCACTAAGTTGATCAAGAACTAAGGAGCTTGAAGCATCCCAAGGAGCTCCACAAATAATGCGAGCACTCTGTTTTGGATATTTGGTAACTTATTGCTAACTTAGACCACATTTTCCCCAAACTACTTACAATAATCAAGATGTGGAAGTACAATTGCATTATAAACAACCATGTTCAAAATATCTTTGGGGATAGAATTAAGTTTACCCTTTCTTTAACATACACATACCTTTTAAGATTTTTACTCACATGATCTATTTGATGATTCCCATGACAAAGTATATCAATATTACTCCTTAAGTTTCTTACGATTCATCAACTTTCCGTAATATTCACACCATTGGATTGTATCCGAAACACTAATCTATAGATTTCTTGACAGTATAACCGCTGTCTAGAACCTATTATCATAAAATCAGATTTGCTAATGTTTAGACTAAGTTTGTTAACTGTGCATGCCAGTTATTTCTTTATATCAAGATCTTCATTGAAACAGTTAATTATACTCAGTTGTTGAATTTGAGGAAAAGTAAATTATGGTATCATCAGCATACATTAACTTTACAGTGTTTAACATATTTAGGCAAGTCCATTATATAAATTACAAAGGCAAGTGGTCCGTCAAGTGAACCCTTGAGGCATACCCAAGTAATGTTCAAAAGTCAGAGAGTATCATCTATGGAAGTGCATTGATACGACCCGAGATATAACTTTCAAGACCAACTATACTGAGTCTTTACTTACTCCATAAGTTTAAGTTTATTCAAGAAAATTGTGTGGTTTACTGTGTCAAAAATGCTTTTTTAAATCAGCATACAAAGACAATAAATTACTTATCCAATTTTATTATACCAATCTTCAGTGATGTAGATTAAGGCTGAACAGGTGAGTGAGAAGTGTCGAAAACCTGACTGGTTAATGTTAATTAGATCATTATCATTTAAATGGTTGTAGCTATTGGTCAAAAACACTCTTGTCCGCATCTTAATACTAACATCATAATGGAGATTGGCCATAGTGTTACTGGGATCACTTGGGTCACCAGCCTTGAATACGGAATACCTTTAGCTCTCTTCAGCAGCTGGGAAACTTTACAGTTGTGAAAAGGTGATTAATTAGATGAGTGATAATTGGCGTACTAACGGGAGCGTCTAATTTCAAGATTTAGATGGAATGTTTTTCTAAACCTGTGGCTTTATATCAGATAATTTAGTTAGTTGATTAAAATACATATTCATAGTCTACATGGATGAAGTTAAATGTAGGACCATCAACGTTGTTATCATTTTTATATCACAACGTCATTATCTTTAATTTAGTGCAAGGTTGGTCCGATTTCAGAAAGAATTTATTTAAATTCTTTGCTTATCTTTTGATCATTACTGGACCAGCATTTTCTACTCATGTTTTATTTTATTACACTTGTTTTAGATGGACCAATATGCTTAAGATGCCCTCCAAGGTTTTTGATATCATTTTTAATTTAGAGAAGTCCTTGTTCTAGAAATTGCTTTTTTGTATCTTTATTATTTATTAGTGTATTTCTTGCTTGCCTGATTTATCCCAACAAGAATGATCATTATTGAATTACTGCCTTTACTTTAAGTTGTCACGTTTACGAATCATAGTTAACACCTCATCTATAAGCATGTTGATGTTTGCTTACGTACCCTTCTTTTCTTTAAAGGGAACATGTTTATCGACAATAACTTACAAAAGTTTTTTCAAAAAGTTCAGTCAGATTTGTGCACTCACTAGTGCTAAGGATGGTTCAAATTAGTTCTCGTCTAAATCTTTCAGAAAATTTTGCTCATTAAATGTTCTTATAATTACGGGATACCCTTATATTTATTGTTTTTGTTTATTTTTAGTGCTGTACATTGGTACGTGCATGTTATTTGCAGGACTTATTTTTAATTTTACCATAATGCATAGGTTTATACGGAATGATCACAATACCGAATAATTACACCTGATTTACAAATTTTTCTTTATTAGAACAATAATATTATCAATGAATGTCCACTATTTTGAGGTGATTCTGTAGGTTCAGTGATAATTGCTTAAAGGTTAAAATTTCACTAATGAGATTTATTTTTTAGTATAACAGATTGAGGATTAAGGGGTTAAAAGTCACAGTAAGATCACCCCTGCAAATAACACCTTTCCCTCTGACCAATTGCATGAAAGGAGTTGGTTGAAGGTGAATCACAAGATTCATTGATGATTAGGTACTCTATACCATAATACAATAATAATTGGTTTTTTCTCTTCATAGTAACAGATTCAACAGTTACAATTCAAGTGTGTCAGGGGTCTCAATCATCTCTTAAAACATGATTACATTGATTATATACCAAACCCACCCACCTCTTGAGCCAACTTTCTGTCCTTTCTCAACACATACTAACTTTTGTAACATTTATGTTGTAGTCACTAATTCTCCTCAGACAGGAAGGTTCATTTAAACCAAACACAATCAAGGAGTTAGATTTAAAATATAATTTAAGTCATCAAAATTTCACTCAAGCTACAAATATTGAGTTGAACCAATAACTATACCTTCCATAATACTCCATAGCTTGATATGGATTAAGAACACTACGGTGGTTACTTGGAACATTGATACTTGTATATTTACAAGATGATCATTTGCATTAAGTACTCAAGGCCTGAACAAGTAACCTGTCAACTTGTAATGCTGTTTCACATGCTTCCATATTTTGATCATCACTACTTGTATTTACATACTTTGACTAAGCTTCAGTTAATTGTGTTTATATTTAAGTTTCAGGTATGTGATTTGGCATTTGAGGGTGTATCACAAGTTTATTGCATTCCTAAGATTGATAACATATCTGCCTAAGCCACGATTGTTCAGATGAACAGAGTCCCAGAATAATTCAGAACGTACATGTCCATAATCTGTGGTGAAGCTTTCCGCTGATTCAACATAAAAAGCTTTCATTTCTTCGCCATTTGTCGCTGGATTTTTTGTGTTCAGGCGATCTCACTCTGTTTGGCTCATTGCTCTGTGATATGGTATACACCGGGGTAGGGAGCCAGATAGATAATTCGGCCTGGGGAATTTTGTCAGTGTTTGAGTTTGATTAAATACTCAGCTTTTCTTGCACCCTGGTCTGCAGAGTTTCTTGTTGTGTCATTGGTCATGCTTGTAAATCACACATTCGGGTTCACATCTTCATACTCATGTACAAGCCTTTGCACATCAGCAAAACAGCACCTCCCTTAGCTATAACCTTAGCAGTCTGTCCTCTACAAAATCTCTCTTAATCCTTTTTGGCAATAGATTACAAAAATGAGAATCTGTGGCTGTGCTGACTGGGGTCATTCACATGTCCAGCATGGTTTTCTGGCAGTAGAAGCGCGCGCAACCGCTAGTGATGTAATCTGCAGTCACCAATGTCACTGTGGCACGTGTAAACTTGGAGACGATCGAAATGGTGGTGGTTCACTTGTGAACGGTAATATTATAGTCAATATGCGAACGGGAGACAATTTTCAAATTTAAAGGGAGCACTTTGTGAACCGCAACCTCATCCCCCCGACTTGCATCATTAACGTAGCTATGGAAGTTGGTGAGGAATTTCAACATTTTTAAAAAAGTTAAATTTTATACAGTTGTATTTAAATTTAATAACACATCCTATTCAGCAGTGATGAGTTTGTTTTTCCTTGCTACCTAGTCCTTTAAAAGTTAATTTTGGTGATTTGGATCGAGAAAAATTAAGTGATTTTCTCCCTAAATTTAAAAAAAATTGTGCATTGTCGCTCTCAATGGTGCAAAAGTCGCAACATTTGGATGTTTTGGTAGCAATTTTGTGCCCTTTAAATTGCAATAGATTTTGTATTTTATTTAATCTAGTATGTGTAAAGGTTTTTAATGAATGTTCATTGACATGCGTATAATCTGCCACAAACATGATTTCATTCGGCAATTCCTTTTTAAAGGAATTTTATTACCCTGGCACTGACAACAAACATAGAATGGCCATAAATTCTCAGTGCCTGATGGTACTATTGGTTTTTCACGAAGGACACGTATTAAGTCAGTTGAGCAGTATTTGTTGATTAGATCATGGTCACATATTTACGCATTCTCATAATTAGAATCAATAATTTCCTGAGATAAAAGTCAAGGATTCCTCCTTTATTTTATCCCCTTTCACTGCAGTATGATTTTACATTAATAAATTTATATATAGCTTGCAAAAAATTGCTCTATGATCAAAACTTTAAAAGCAGTAATATTGCTATCCTTCCCTTTTGTCTCTGATTGGCCCCATGGGTAGTCATTTTTTTTTATGTGTGTCATGAAACACAAACATAGCCAAAGATATTTTGCGTACCTACATATATAAGTAGGAAGTGATGGGGTTACTCACCTTTTCAGGTGGATGTACGGCCCAATTTCGGAACTTTGGGTGTTTGGGAACTGGTTTTGGCTCTCAAAGTAGGGTCTTAAGAACTAACATTTCAGACATTTGCAGGCTTTGGAACTATCTGGTTTAGCTCCTTTAGTTTGGACTGTAGGGCCTTTGCCAAAATGTCTGCCTCCTCATGAAACTTGCTAAATTTATAAGTGGTAGGGACCCCATAAAATGGTTGATTCATCATTTGGGTATTTCACATAAGCGGGGCCCTTTCAGTCGCACGGGGGTGAAAAATAAATTTGTTGTTGAGGAAACAAATTAACAGATTCTGAAACCTTGGGTATATGCCATTTAATATCTAAAATTACAGCCATGGGCATCCATGTTCACCTTATGAAATCTTTCATGAAATCAGTGATAAAATAGTAATCTGGAGGTGACATTTTGTTTAACACTGAACACATCAACTTCAGGTAACCTGCAACTGTTACAACACATTTCTTTGTACAATGATATGCTTCTGTGCTACTCATCAGATGTCAAATATCTCCTTTTCATCTCCAGGCTGCATATTTTACCATATATTAAATGTATGATGGTGCTAATTGGCACTCCAAGATATGGAGAGGTAAAATTGATTTATGTCGATCAAAAGTCAATTCTTTTTTTACTGGACATAAAAGTCAATATACAGTGTTTTAATAGGAGTCTTATTGTTTTTGTTGTTGTTGTGTATTACTGATGATGTCATGTAATGGCAAACCTTTACTGTGACCTTTCAGGGCTTCATTCATTGAAAAGAATTGGAGAGGACAATTGTTTAACAACAAGCCCTACAAATATAGACACCAACCGTAGCATGGTTATTTACAATGTATTGAGCATTGATAATATTTCCTGCATAACATTTCGATGTTAATGCAAAGTTACAGAGTTAAATGGCATAGGCTGGTAAAAAATGGCATTAAATGCCCACATTCCAATTAATATAAGGAAAACTCAACCGTATGACCTAAAATGCAAACATAGCATGTGTTTGTGAACCAGACTTTCACTTAGCACAGCACTGTGTTTGTTTACTAAGAAATTATTGTAAGACATTGGTCTTAGTATCTCAAAACTAACAGGAACTCTCAAGGAGTGACTCTTAAACGTGTTTGGAGAGGATTTTGTTAACAATAAAATCTAATGTTGAAATGCCACTTATTTTGTGTGAAATCAATACTTTTACACTTGCCAGTTCTCTGATTTCAAATATAAAATTATCATAAATAAGAACATATATATTTTTTAAATTCTGAAGTCCAGATACCAATGTATAAGATAGATTAAAAGCACAACCTAAATCCACTTGTGATTTGAGCCTCCCGTTTATTTAACTGGAGCGAACTATTATCTGACATGTTTCAGGAGGAATTAGCTGCAATAATTTCAAATCAATAATATCTTACCTTTCAAGCGACGAAATTGCAAGGCACTGTAATGTAAATTTATGTCCTCTCCAAACACGCAAAGGCTATACAGAATGTTTTACTGGGTAGTAATAATTGTCCAGGGTCAGTGAATTTTGTCAATTACACAGTAACTAACAGTATCACTCACATTTTTCATGTATATCGAAACAATATGTAGAGTATGCAGCTGTTGTGCTTTTTTCCTCTACTTTATCCATGGTTTTAACACAACTTCCAGAACAGACCATATAGTAAATGAAATGATGATTAATGGATTCTAATACTCTATGCCACTTCAGATCATAATTTTTCTACATATACAATAACTTTTACTATTAAAATATAGTTTCTAACATTGTTAAAAAGTAACTACCTTTGTTTCTGGAGAGGAGATGCTATTTAACAGAGCATTAGTGTGGTTTACTGACCATCCATAATAATTTAGTGGGTTAATCATACCTCTGTATGTTAAATTGAAGCATACCATTATTCCCTACCATAACATAAATATCAAAATCTAAATACTCAATAAATTAAAAATCATCTTTCTGGAAGGACCACTTTTAACGGAAACTGAAGACATCAGAATGGCAAACAATAGAATATATCCAATGCCACCATATTTCAATGATTTGACAAATGTCACACTTACAACATTCTGAAGATTAAATATATGGAGTTCTGGGATATGCTTTTTCATTTCTTTCACTGCTGGGGCCTCATTTCTGGAGAGGGACACCACTTTTTTATTTAACGGAAAAATACCTTTTACAAGAATGCTAAAACTTTAAACATTTATAGGTCAATTTTTGTCAAACAAATTTCATAATGTTGTACACTGTTCACACTTTTTTCATTAATAACAATATGCAACATATGCAATTTATTCAATCTAAGATATAAATGGAATTTATTTTAACAAACCGGCGGGAACTATAAGCCAATCCCGCTTCAAAAATGCACAAAATTTCAAAATCACCAAATGATATTCAAAATGTTTTATGAACATGCAATTGTAGCTTGGTCTTTGATGTGTCCATCAAACAAAAACCACCAAACAAGGAGTGGGATGCGATTACTGAACCAAAGAGGGTGAAATCCATTTTTACCAAATTGTACACTAATTGAAATAACCCATTTCCTGATGATTACCAGCGGTCTTAACACTTTTGCATTTTTCCATGGCAATCAGTTTAAACATTGATGAAATACTCCCATTGGAATGTACAGTGGTCAACAACTTTCAAATGTGGTGGATTTCAATGGAGTTTCAAACCCGCTAACAGCTCACATCCCGTCAAATTTTGAGGAAGTTCTAAAATAAAACCCTTTTCAATTTTTGGAATGTCAAAATCCACATTTTTCTTGAGATACACCTTTTGGAAAAGCACCCTGCAGCTATCACAAAAACAAAAGCTTATGGTAAGATGAAATTTGGATGAAATGATTCCACTTAAGTAAATTGAACAAAAATAATTGAGTTTGGTAAAAAGTTATAATTTTGACAGTTTGGCATCCATTTGGATTTTTGTGCAATGAAAGAATTAGATGTGTATCTTGTGAATGTAAATTCAAAGGGGGGGTAAATACAAGAAAAAAATGGTGTATTTTGTGATTTTTACCTGACAGCTAAAATCATCATAAATCATGCATATGTTAGACAAAGACCCCTATGGCCATAACACAAGCACGAAAAAGACGTTGTTTAGGTGGCAATTAACGAGGAACTCTATTTGGTTTACACCAATAATATTAAAAATAAAAAAAGCACATAATTCTTTGGGTTGCGAACCATTTCAAAGTTGCACATTTAAGAGAAAAACGTATCCAAATCTCTTAATAAACCGTGAAAAGCACGCCGGTAATATCGATGATGTTCATATCGCGATAAAAAAAGCCACTCATCGGCTTCAGCCACTCAGAGCCTTTGTATTCATAACAGTACCCAAATGATTCGACCCAAAGGCCAATTCGGCCAAGCCAATACGGTCCACAAGATCAAAAAACGATTCGACCCTCTGGACCTTCAACCTCTTTTGGACTCTTCTACCTTTCTGTTATTATTAGAATAAATTTTATAGTTATACTCCACCCTCTAGATATCAATAAAAGGAAATGAGTAGGATAAAAAGGGTACGCTATGACGCTGGGAGTGTGACATCAGCACATAATTCCCCCCAATCAATAACAAAATCTGGCAACATGATACTGCTGCGCGTCAACCAAACTCTACGTAAATTGGCCCTACATTCTGCTTTACTTTCAAGCCCCTCCAAAATGATTTATTTGGTTTTGAGACTGCTTATAATTTCAAGGGTCACGCTGACCTCAATTATACAAAAAATCTTAATTTAAGTTCAACGTGTCATTAGACAAAAATAGATTTTTATGGCATAAAAGGTAGAGAAAAAGTTTAAGTTCATAATTTTAATCTCCATGACATACCTTATTTTTATGAAGCACGTTTCAAAATGTATTGATGGACAAAATTCTACCAATTAGTACGCAATGAATCTAATTATTTTTTTGGCCATATTTTTGACACATTTATAAAATGGTAAAGAATAATCATATCCCATACTTACTCAATGAGAAAAATTACCTATTTTATGAAAATATAATTTTAAGACAAACACAAATAAGCTCGGTGCATGCTGTTTAAAAGTTATATAAAATGTTAAAAAAACCAAAAAAGAAAAATTAAAAAAAAAAAAAAAAAAAACAGTTTAGGCTTAAGTGTTCTGCTACACCCCGTTGATATTCTTGTTTTTAATCATCGATGGCTAGGCCTATGCAATCTACGGCAATCCTACATTGGAAAAAATGTCGCACAAATTTTTTAAAGATCGCTTCTTCTGTTTTTATTTATTCTTTCTAATATATAAAGTGCATTGATCCACGGTTAGAGAGGGCAATATTTTTTTTAACTTACACCTATAAGAAGGTCATAATGCAACAAAATCAAGTTTGTTTCCATTATTCCAAAATTCTAAATGCTCTTTTACTTTTTTAAAGGATTTTCCCCAGAAATAGCTCAAATCAATCAAATGGCAAGTCAGACAGTTGCAAATCAATATCTTACTGTCAAGTTGATTAGTTATAAAAGAATTATCGATTTGGGATCATTTAATGTTTTTTAATGAACGTTCTAACTCTGAGGCACTTAAGTCTAAAAAGGGCAAATTTTCTCAGTAAATCAAATTAAAAAAAAACGCAGTAAAATGGCTCCGAAACAAATTCAGCGCGGCTACCTACTGGAAACAAACGTTTTTTTTTTCTTTTTTTCTTTCTGTTTTGATTAAGACAACGATACTTGCAATTAAAAAAATCGAAAATAAAAAAAGAGCTTTCAAATTTTGATGGGCGGAAAATGACATTTTATTTTTGTAAAAAATGCATTTCGTAACCGCGGCTTGCAACAAATGAAATACTTTAAACTAATTAGTTATTTGTCCAAATCCAAAATCCAAATTTTTACATATTAGAAGAAAGATGGCTGATTTTTTTTATCTGTTATAAATTTATTGTAATAGTACCACATAGCCTTGGGTTCCTGGTGGTTAAGTTTATTTTTGCCCTGACCATGCATGGGTGGGGGGGGGGGGGGTTCTGGTCCTGGAGCACAAAACACCTAATTATCTCGTTAAACCTCATCATGGACTTCTATGGTTTTTTTTTAGACTGTACTAAACAGGAAGCGGAGTCTTGTAGTACGTTAAAATATTCCGAATCTACTCGATAATATTTTCCAGAAAAAAGTGCCTCAATTTTTGGTGGAGGTAGAAAAAGCTATACACATTTCTAAGGATTTTACTTGCAATAAATACGTATACCCATTTTTCAAATTTTGTCATTTTAGCAATGTTTTGAACAGTTTCAAATAATTGAACGCAGGATGTGATTTCATAAAAAAAACCCATGTCTAAGGTTACACAAGGGAAAAAAACCGACCCATGTGTAATGATTCTTTATAAATATGTTGTTTGGTTTTCATGTGGCATAAAAACTAAGGTTATTTCTGAGAGTGGAAAACGTTGCAAGGCAAGTTGCAGATGGAAAGGTCTGACAAGAAAAATTACTGATCCCAAGGAAAAAGAGTCATGGAGCAATAGATATGTGTGCGGCAAATAAGTCTGAAGAAAAAGGCATTTTAAGCAGCTGACACATTTTGCAGGTTCATATTCCTTCATTTGGAAACAAGTTAGGGCAACTTATAAGTATTTGTGTGTAATGAGGATGTTAAAATTTCGCAGATGCCAATATCCGTTTTCTGCGGGAACTCCAGTTTTGCTAGCAAATCTCCCGATTTGTATATTTAAGAAATAAATAAGTAAATAGAGAACAATAAGTTAAGGACAGAGCGGCCAATCTTCCAAGTGAATAAAAAGAAACATTAGATTTGAGATTTCAATTTATAAAGCCTGTTAAATGGTTTCCGACTAGTGTTTCTTCCGACTTTCGGATAGTTCACTCACATTAATTGTTTATTTAACCATTAAACTGTGTATGTATGTTTCTTGAAGGTATTTAGTGAACTACTGATGCCAACGGGGCAAAGGGATAAACCAACAAAAATGGATTGTTATAAAAAAAAGGGCGGGGTTTTGTTTGAAGTTTTCAAGCATTTAAAAGGATACGGGCCTTGATACTTTCCATGTAATTTTACACACCACAAACCCTACACCTATACCGGACTTAGTTATACAGGACAGTAACTTAAAGGGGTGTCAGCCGGCGAAATCTATGTCCATTTTTTATGGAAAATCTGTATTTTAAAGAGCTCTATCTAACATGAAATACGGGAAGCCATCTTTTGCAAACAATTTGGGGAAGGTCAACTTCTTTAAAAATCTTAAACCTTGGCCTTCTGGTTACACCCTTGCCAATATCAAACGTTCTGTACCTGGTTTCTTTATCATTATTTTCGAGCTTTAAAATTCTTTGATCGGAAGTTGTAGGACAATTCTCGCAATATAAATAACGGTAAATTCCTTCACCCATTCTAAAACAATTACTGAGCACCAGATTGTTAAGTTCACCGGAAAAGGTTTTATGCAAAATCACAGAGTGTCAATGTGTACAGTAAGAACTATAATCAAATATAGGATCTCGCGTTTGATGAAATTGATTGAATCCTTATAAACCCTTTTTAGGGATGGGGCTGGATAAGGTCTGGGAGCCCGAGGATTGCGCATTCAGTCCGCCAATCATCTTCAGTTACAGAGACCTAGTGCTTATATGTCACGAAAGCCCTCAGTCTTGGCCAATCTGACACGAGTTCCAAATACCTCCCCAAAAATTAGTCACAAAATTTTCAGTGGTCGTAGTACCCCACCCGCTTGACCAGTGGCAGGGGAAGACCCCTCACCCCTCCGACACTTTCAGAGCATAAGAAGCTCCTGCTGTAAAAAGTAAAACTGGCTGTTAAACCAAATGTATTTCCACCTTTCGTGATACTAAATTAGCAATGGTTAGTAACTTTAAAATCCTAAATGATTTCACCTATTCCTCTCCTATAGGCGTATTGGTCAGGATTTATTAACATTAGCACGGCGCTTGAAAATCTCAACATAACCCTCATCACCATGCACCCCAAAATAAATCTACCTAACACCATTTCCAAATTTCAGAAACCATATTACCAAGGCAATGCACATAATAAGCTGGTGGGTGATTATTAATACGTTTTTATGGTAGGCGACTAACCTTCATTCCTCGATTAAACATTTATCAAGTTTTTAACTTCAATTTGGTTTAAACGAATCACATTTAATTCTTTTTGTTTTTATCAATAAAACGTAAAATCTTACAAAACTCTCGCTCCATAATAGGTTCCTTTAATAAGATTATCCTTTTTTCGGTTAAAATAAAAACGACGCTATCCTGGCCCGCCCCATCCCCCTGGGGTATTACGTTACGTTGCGGGCTCCTTTGAAACGGGACTTTATATAGTACAGGTAGTGAATCGGACAATTGTCGTCTGTGATGTTGTGCATTAAACGATCCCAATTTTACGCTAAATGTGCAACGTACAATTGCAACCACCCCGTTGAGTGAGATTACAGGATGTTATCTAGTTTCTATTTATGCCCAACGAATCTTAGTTCCCTCTCATTGACAACTACGGTTTTTTCTGAACGTTTATACCGTGCTTGGGTCATGGTCCAATATCATTGGATTTCATTTAATTTGTTATGTAATTTATCATTTTTATTCCTATTTAATCACTCTAATCGAAGCCACTATGGTCCCCCGGGTATATGGGACCACCTAACACCACAGGTTGGAATGCTTGTTTTTGAATTGTAATTATAAATTAACAAAGTATTTTTTTATCTAAAGAGTGGTCATACAGTGTATGTAAATAATAATGCAGTTTTCAAAACCAATATTGCAAGGCTATTTAAGTTGGCATTTCCAGCCCAGGCCATGCATAATTCAAAATATACATCTACAGACTAGTTCTTCACACCAAATGTTGTCCCCGGTGATATATAGGCAAGTTTCCTGACCCCCACTATGAAAGTATACCACTGAAAAATACACTTGAAAAATCACAGAGTAACGCTGAAAAATCTGAAAATCACTGATTTGAAATTTGCTGGAAAAGGAAAAGAGAACACTGAAAATTTGTTGAAAAGCCAGGAGGTTCAGAGGTGGTCAGTTGCATTTCAGTTGTAATTTCAGGTTTATGGTTCTTATAAATGAGCATCGAACCTTGTACTGTAACACCATAACAATTTAGCCAAGTCACAACTCTTGGTTATTTTTTCAGTGTTGATTAGTGTTGCGTTCAAAGGGATTAACAACATTTCTCAGTGTGATTATGAACAGGCTCATGTTTTTCAGCGGATTGTTTCAGGCCATTCAGTGTGATTAGGAATCCTGAAGCATTGCGTATATTATTAATTTGCAAAATGGTACTTTTTTAATATGGATATCATTTGCATAGTTGGAATAACTAAAGGGAGCCATTTCAGCTGGTTTTACAGTGTGAATCTTTTGTTTGTTCAGTGTACTTTCAGTTATTTCAGAGATTTCAGAGTTTTTTTCAGAGTTTTTTCAAAACCCATATTGACCGAATATTTTAAGTTGGCCATTTCCAGCAGGCCATGCATTAATTCAAAAATACATACTAAAGACTGTCTATAAAAAACAAATGTGTCGGTGATATTATAGGGCAGTCTTACACTATGAAGTATATCCACTGAAAAAATACACTGAAAACACAGAGTAACGGTGTTTGAAAAACTCTGAGAATCTCTGAAAATTTTCTGGACAACGGAAAAAGCGTAACACTGTAAATGTTTCAGCCAGGGGTCAGAGGTGGGCTTCAGTTGCATTTCAGTGTAATTGTAAGTGTTGTATTGTTCTCTATATGAGCATCGACTGTATGTAATCACATAACATTTAGCCAGTCAACTTATATGGTTATTTTTCAGTGTGGATTAGTGTTTCGTCAAAGGGATTTAACACATTTTCAGTTGTGATTATGACCAGGTTGTTTTTCAGCGATGTTTCAGAAATTCCATTTCAGTGTGATAGGATCCTGACGCATTGCAGTATATTATTAATTTGCAAATGGGAATATGGATGCATTTGCATAGTGAATAACAAAAGGAGCCATTTCAGCGTGTGCGGTTTCAGTGTTGAATTTCTTTAGTATTTGGTTTCAGTGTCTTTTCAGTAGTTTTCAGAGATTTCAGAGTTTTTCAGAGGTGCAAGAAATTTTTTTTGTCAGTTATTTTTCAGTGTTATGTTTATATGAAATTATGTGTTCTCTCTGCTTTCAAGTCTCGACACATAACATCAGTCCTTGGGGTGTTCTTTTCCTAATTTGCAGGTAACCAAGACGTCATGACTGACATAATGGATACTATGGATTTCAATACGACATATTCTGAGAGGCTTTGTTATTCTAGAGAGAAGTAGTACAGCGGCTGCTGGTAAGAACACCTGCTTTCATTGAAAGATTGGTTGATCGGTTTTATTATTTTCTTAATTCTCTGAAACTAGAAGGCTTGCTGGTGAGTACAAGTAAGAAGGTTGGCCTTTTGCCCATTTTTTGCTGTCGTCTAAAGAATTGCAGAAGGCACATATTCTAGTCGTATGTCTGTGATTGTGTGTCTACAATGTACAGGGTGAGTAAAAAAAAACTTGACTCTGAGTGTCAGCCATTTTGAATTTTTTTTAAGTCACACATATCTAACATGTTGGTATCATCTGAAGGCTTAGTTCATTATCTTTAATTTGATGAAAGATCATTCACATGGTTTTAGGTATAGACAGAGCTAAAGTCGTTTGAATCAAGTAGTCGGTTTTCTTTGCGCTCTGTCCACGGGATTTCGCATTGAAGTGAACGGCGTTCAGCGAAAGCAAATCAGTGTCCAGAAGAACACTATTATAGACTGGGCATAATAAATTTATTAAACCCCACAAAATTCAGTCGCAATTTAACCACGATGCCCTCTTAACACTGTCGTCTCATCACTTATAAAAAATCATTTGAAAATTAAATTAACTTGATTCTATGTATTAGTTTCTGGAGAGAAGTGGGAAAAGGATCATTACCATATGAAGGAACAGACATCGGTGACAACCTTTGAGGTTTGAAGTTATTGTCTATAAATTTGAGACCCCAAAAATTGCCAAATTGTAAAAAAGGTGTTTTAAATAGACTTCACAATCACTGATTTTTTCACCTTGGATAGCCATATTCCCTAATCATGGACAATACACTTATCATAGTCATGGGAGTCATTGGATTAGTGGCCACCGTGTTATTTTTAAATGGGAATCCGTGGATAGGGGTAAAAAACTGACTACTTGATTCAAAAGATGTAGCTAATCTACACTTATCCGAGGGAATTATCTTTGCAGCCAAATTAAAGTTTTAATGGAATTGCTTCCTACGACACCCATGTAAATATATGTTATTTAAAAATTTCAAAATGGCGGATACAATCCGGGTCAAGTTTTTTTTGACTACCTGTATGTGTCGTGTGTGGTTTGTGGTAAAAATGTTTACCCTTAAGATATTGCATGCTGTATGCGTTCCGTAAGGTACGGTGATGGAACTTGGTTGGAATGGAAAGGAGGGGTGTGGTGACATGTTGGTGCCTTGGGGCCTCATGTGACATTGGGCTGGTCAAAATGTTAACCCTTATAAGGGCTACGATGAGGTTACCTAAGGGCATACCATGATTGTAACTTGCAAATTGGTGGAAAGGAAAGGGCGGGTGGGTTGACATGTTGTGACATCGTGCCTAACCTCATGTGACCTTTGGCCCCATTAACAAACCGCAACGGCAGACGCACACTTCACACTTTAAAGTGACAGGAGGGAAAATTGTGAGGGATATACAATTCTCTCAAATTGCACTGGAGTGGGTTGTAGACAAGCTGATGAGGCAAAACCTCAAACCTTGTTTTGAACTTGCCTGCTGCCATAATCGTCCCTATGATAAAAACATGATTTGATTTTTCTGGGGTACATGACAAAAATGCTAAATCAATCACTGTTGACCCAAAAAAGACGGTGTTACTCAGATTATTCAACTCCAGGCCGTGTGATCAATACATTGATAAGCATTCCAAAAATATATTCTTAAATGTCCTTGGTCTCTTAAAAATATTCAATTGATCGAAAGCCATCCTAATTGGGAATAAGTAGGAATAAGCCATCCTAAAGGGAGGGCTGGAAAAAAATGCAATATTTCCCAGGAAGCAAGTCATACTTCCCACAGATTTTCACAATTTTATGTATTTTTTTTTATCTGAAAATTCAAAAATTTCCCTCCAACTCAATCCAATTCCCAGGACAAACTGTGGAAAATAAGTTGATGAGGGCTTAATTAAACCATGAAAGGCAATGTATACATGGGTGGCGGCACCCCATTGCCTGATTGAGAAAGGACATTTGAAAATGTCATTATAATGTATCATCAAAATGATAAAGAAATTGTTTACAAATAGCTTATATTGAAGAAAGTTTGCAGTTATGATTAATTATCGGATAATGATACACCTTGGTATGTGAAGCTGAAGTTTTTTATAGCACATTCACATTGCTGTATGTGATGGGGCCATCTCTGCACATGATTCTATTGACTTTTCAAATGTTATGGAAAGCAGGGGGTAGATAAAATGTCAAGGGGTAGTTGATGTCATGAGACGGAGAGGAAATTTAAACTGTCCACAATATGTGAGTAGAATCAATCTGTCAGGTTTGGAAAATTCCAATTCGCATATTTACAAGGTTTTTAGTTTATTTCCGCTTACTGCGCGCTAGGTCTCTGTTTCAACCTTCTATACAGGGTTTGTCTGTGTATTTTGGGACTATGTTCTCTAGGCTGGTATTCTGAAAGGGAGTTAGTTTACAAACCAGGTTAGTCCTACAGGAGGAGACCTTGTTCCTTTCAAAATACTGGAAGTTAAATGTAAAGGGTGAAACTTCCTTCAGGGATGGGCCAGAACGGCATCCATTCACCATACAGCACATTTTTAGAGTTTATGTTGGAATGGAAAAAAGGTCCACTCAGGTAGGACACCCTGGTTTAAACCCAGGACTAAAGTTTTAGACCCCTTTCAGACTACCAAGCCATAGGGGTTTCTTCACCTTATGAAGATTGCTTCAAGATTTTAAGGGAAGGAAATTACAAAATGGTGCTGCACAGACAGGAGCTTGGTCAATAGGTTTTTCTTGGCCAGACCCTGTTCGCTTGCAGAGTCTGAAATGTTCAGGGCCATCGGCACATGATTGGTTCTCGGCCAGAGTGGCTCGTCGAATCAAGATGTCCGTCGGGTACTATTGAACTGTTTATTTTATTCTATCTCTATGATGATGGAATACTATTCAACAAGACACCTATCAATAGTATGTTTGCAAAATTTCAAAGTTTTTAAAATTTAAATATATAACACATATAGATAGATTAGCAAATAAATCAATAAACCACCAATCTTGCTGAACCACCTTGGTACCTAAATGTAGGCAAACATACTTCCTATAGAGGTGTTTTGACTCAATCCTGATGCATAGCAATGTGCCTATACTGACTGTACAAAACAAAATGTCAGTCTACTTAAGGATAAAAGTGTTCAAAAGTTTAAGAACACAAGACATTCATAATCATCTAAAAATTCCCTAAGTACTAATCCTTTGTGGGCTAAAATGAGCATAAAGTCAGGGTTGTTATGTGTTAAGAATATCATTTTTGTGTGATCACATTTGACCCTCTTGAGGTGCTTGTGGGATGACTCAATACACCTCGGGACTTTCCATATAAGAGCAACCAAAATATGGAAACATTTCTTCCTTCGTTATCTGCTCTAACTATAATACAATTGAGTCTATCTCAGCTTAAAGCATCCCTACATTTGTAAATCCCAATAAGACAGGAAGCACATAATGGGACCAGAAACCTACCACAAGGGGGGAAAAATTTAATGTCATTAAGGGTTGTTTTACAAATCAGGGCTACCTAGGTGTCTCATTTGGGCGTTGAATGAATGAAAAATGCAAGTCTATGATTATTTAAATATTGATTGCTTTTTGTATGGCTAGGAAGTTAAGAAGTATTAATCCAAATTTTTAGGCAATCACATCTTGTAACAATTTACAATTATAAATGTTATTTTTTCGGAAGAGGACAAGTTTTGACGGAACATTTCATTCATTCCACACTAGGGTGAAAAAAACAAAGTGCTGATTATTTTCAGTATTAATGTTTTTGTATGTAGGTACTTCAAAGAGTATGTTTCAACAAATTCAGAGGGGGTTGTGAGGTCTTTTTAGAGGAATGATTTTATGGTTTTTGAAACTTCATGTTTTCGGAAAGGACAGTTTTTGACGGAACCACCTACTTTAACTTTTGAATGTGAGACAGGAAAACTTACTGGGTAGCCACCAAGTGTTTACAACAAATGTGTAGAACATAAACTAGAGTTTTGACAGCTAAAATTTCAATCATTTTTAAAATTACATCTTAGTCAGTCCATTTATTTTAAGCTTTGTAGCCTAAATATGGAGAGACAGTCTTTGACGGAATTTACACAATAAATTTTCAACCAAATTGAACACGACATGTTACCAAATGGTCACATTCTTTTAAAATTTTCTGGATATTAATAACCTTCCTCCCACGGTATGCCTGTGGAGTCCTAAATGTTTGTCCCCAAAAGTTCTTTATGGACAGTGCCTGGTATCTACTCAAATTTTAGCTTAAATCAAATGAGACAGTGATTTTAAGCAATTACCATGAATATGAACATTATTTTTATTAGTCATCCAAAGAATTTCAAAACAGGTTTCTTTGGCAGCTTGTAGGTAGTGTCTGGTGGCTTTAAGTTGGAAAAGTTACATTTATGAACAAGTACAGACTGATTAGGGTACACACTGAGTGTTTCGCCAGGAGTACCCTGATTGTAAACACAACCCTAATGTGTAATCGTAACTAGTTTAATTGGCCATAGCACCCTACTTTCAATTAAGGTGAAAAAAATATAACTTTACGTGTACTTATTTTCTACGAACGATATTAGTTTGAGCAATAACATTGGAGTTATAGGAAATGTGAACATTTAAAAATTAGAACAAAGTATTGAAGATTGGTTTTCACTCTGGGGTGTAAACTACAAATAGTGAGCAAGGTTTAAATGGTAAACATCTAATGTAATATAGTCAATTCTGTAAAAAAAAAACATAACAATACTGACTAAGTACATGTCAAGGGACGGAGGACGGATACATGACAGAATGAATGGTAACATTAGCACGCCTCGCCCTTGTGGAACTTTTAACCAATTACTATAGTAACCACGGTGTGGAAAACGGCCATATTTTGGTATCTGCTATAAGATGCACAATATATCATAACGATATTAGCACCATTGCATCAAAAGAATTAATAACTTTAGCAGGGCCTTCATCCAAATTCTGTCATGATTAAGAACTTCCGTCAAATAATTAGTAACGGTTGGCGGCTAATATGACAATCGACATTGGATTAGGAACAGGCAGCGTCGCGATAGGGATTTATTTGTGTAGAAAATTTGGCAACAGGTAGCTCATGAGTTGAGAAGATTGATGTGACAAAAAGGTACTACCTATATGGGGAAAAATTGTTAAACAATCTTAACAAAAAAAAATTTTGCATAGCAAATGGCAGAAAATGTGTAGCAAAATGCAGGCTAAAATAAACAAGCCATCGCGAGCCCTGGCGCCCTGCATGTACCCACTGCGACAACATCGTGCACGCGTAATTTATACAGTATGTGTATCCATGCCTGATCATCTATCGTGAATACAAACAAGCACATTACCACATTGGATTTCTACAACACCCTCTCAGGTTTTGTGGCCCATAGACTGCACCATTCCGTGCTATTGTTACTTGTAATATTTAATTGACGGAATGATTAGGTACCAGATTAATAAAAAAGTAAACATATCATTGTTCAATTTGCACTGGCCGTTATATGACTGACCACCACCAATGATGGAAATTGATAGATGTTTGATCAATCTCGGGCTGGCTGTTTGTTCCCCCCCCCGCGAGATTTAAAAAATTGCTATTGTTATTGCAAAATATGGACGGAGGTAACATCGCCAAAAAAAATTGTTATTTCTTATTTTAACGATGATTTTTCATATTTTTTTGTTTTAAGGTATCCAAATTGATTGTCCCCTTTTACATACACATAAGGCAACTGATAAACTGATTGAAGTTATTCCCAAAGTGGCTAATAAATATTTCTATTTGTTTACTTGGCGTACATGACTGATACAATAACAATAGCCGGGCTGTTTGGTCCCCTCCCGAAAACCATGGTATGATACTTTTTTTTCCCCCAAAAATTATGTAAATCATGGACCAATATGTATAAACATTATATCTGTAATCACCAATACTTGAATTCCTTTTATAAATATGCTTGAGAACATTTTTCTAAATGTCATTTTTGAATGGTAGATTTTTTTCGTCAAAATTGATGGAAATATTAAAGTAATTTTAATGAAAAATTGTCAAAGAAGTGTTTGAGAACCCAGTCAAATTACTTCAATAATAGTAGACAGTTATATAAACATATTAACACAGTAAATTAGGGAATTCAGTCACTGTTAGTAAAAATAGGTGACATTAAGAAAAATTGCAATGTTTATCCTCACAACCCGCCCAGTATTTGCTGAGTGAGGTGTAAATCGGCCACCCTCGTTAACAGGACAAACCGGCTTTAAAAAAAACTTTGGTCAACTACAACTAACTATGGTACCCATTTTTGTGCTTTCCTGTCATAAGCATATTTTGTGCTGCGGTATACATCGCTATATTTCATTTATACTCGTGTCTTTTATAAATTTTTATTATTTTGTGTATTTTTAATATTAATGTCAATCCCGACACATCTTTTAAAGGACGGAGGAATTTTTAGGATAGCAAATTTCTCTGCATTTCACTGGATCGGTTTGTAGACCACCTACCGATAACGTTTAGAAGGTTTATCGGACAACAGTTCAAAAGAAACCGCAAACCTTGTTTTGAACTTTGCCTGCTATCATAATCGTTCCTTCCCCATAGAAACCATGCTTTGACTTTCTGTCGTGCACGCAGAAACTAACTTAAATCATCATCTTATTACATAAAGACGGCGTAATTGGGCTTATTCACTTCAGGTGTGATCTAGAATAACATTTGGTAAGCGTTTCCAAATATGGAAAAAAATGGGGTTCGAGAAAAATGGGGGCACTTCTTCTGGAAATCTCCTCTGTCTCTTTAAGTTCATTCTGTATGCAGAAATCGGTGGTCCTTGTCACTGAAAGGTGTAACCCTGCCAATCATGCGGAAAAATGACAATTGGTTTCGCCACATGTCACCTTAATGTTTACTAACATAATATGTTGTAATTATTATGTAGGTTTGTCTTTAGCATCATTTGCATATAACAACGTGGCCCAGCAGAGGGAGATAGCTGAGTCTGGTGGGGTCAGGTATTTCTGCTTCCAACCTTTCATGGCATCACAGGATGAATTCTACAGGTGTAATGCTGCATTCATGGTAATAATTTGTGAAGTGATCTGGGAAAACCCGCCACATGTTGCACAGGACCGTTTTGAAAAAAATAAAGAAAATACCTTAAAATCTGTTATATTGTACTTTATTTTTTGCCAGATGGTATAAGGCATAACTTTTGATGTGTGTATCAAAGAAAAAAAGAAGTAAACAGTTATGGAAACTTCATATTTCAAACTCTGCAGTGATAGTAAAAACTCAAAATATAAATTTCCCACCATGTGGCGGGTTTTCCCAGTTCGCATCACATTTTATGAAAATCTTATTCAGATGGTAGTGCTTAATGCCCATGATATACTAAGCAATCGCAAGGAGCGTAGCGTTTTTTTTTATGACATCACTTCCGTCACTTATTGGGAAAGCGACTGCCGATATCTAAATTGATAGGTTGCGAGCATGCCCAAGGGACTTGATGCAAGCCAGTTGACTTAAATTCAACTCAATCGCTCGACACTACCAGCGATATTGACGCTAGAAGTAGTATTCAAACGACTACCAAGCGTTTTGCACAAGCGATTGTACGTCGCACCCTGCGACAGGTAGTATATTTTTTTTCCCCATGGGTAGGCGAGGGGAACGGGGAATCACAGGGGACTCACGTTTACACGAACGGTAGGGTCACTACACGTTTATAAAATTAATATACGTTTACACGTCAGCAAACCCTACTAACTTTTTTTCGTCTATTTTAATGATGAAGTCAAATTTCACCAACAATTACCGCCGTCAGTGAAAAAGCAAAGTTACATTCAAATGCTTCTTTCTAGAAATGGTTTCCGCTTTTTACGGAAAACAGGGAAATCCACGTTACCAAGTCTTGTGCGTGAGTGGAGCGACTTCGGAATATACACCGCATAACATGGCCCCAATTATGCGGTGCTTGCCTGCTAATTTACAGAGCGGATCTTACAAAAAAGGTAAAATGGCAGCGGTAATGGCAGCTCCCACAGTTAATCGTCGGTGGGATCTGGGATATTCAACTGCTTATTTTGGATTAAAAACATAACATAGGTTAAGTACAACAACATTTTTATGGTTCAAGATGAATTATGATCGAATGCCAAAGGCCGGGTAACCCGATTACAACGATTTATGGTGCAAAATGGCATTTGCGTGAAGCGCCAATTCGGCAGTCGTTAACTTGTTATTGACCGTTTAAACGTTTAAAAACGAAGAAATACAGCGTTGTACACGGATAGGAAATTAAACGTAACTCCCAGCTCTAATCAATGGGCCATAAGGTCCATTTCATATTTTCTGATGTATCTGCAGTACTGTGCTGGCAGTGCTAGTGCACTGTACCGCAAAATGACTCCAGTACAGTAGTGTAAAATTTAAGCTAATTTTAAAGGATAAGCTAGCGATTCTGCGATCCGAAACATCAAAAAAATTATCAAAATTTAATTTGGTATTTTTGTCCTGCATTAGATGTGCTAACATAACCTGGAAGAGTGGCTTGAAATCTATGTATTAAAGATAGGCAGTACTTTTTATCTTGATTCTGTAATGTCTATTATGTTATGACTAGATTTAAAAAAAAAAAATGTCCCTGTGAATATCCCAATTTTTCAGCGTTGATATTGCAACACTATGATCTGTACGTTTGGACCGCAACCACAAACCATGATAGATATGCGGTTTATTCTGTAAACCACACATCGGTGGTTTTTTGAGACGCCGTGGCTGCATGTTTTGGGGGAGACAGTATGACAACATTTCCTCAAATACTTCCTTGTTCACTATTTGGTATTTTTGTTTCAGAATTAAGCAGTTATATGGAATTGACACACTTATCCCGGATTTAGAAGTTGAAAAAAATCCACATTTCACATTTTTTTATGCTATTAGCCAAGTGGATGAGGGAGAGAAAGGGAAAAGTGAAGGGGATAAGCTGGGTGGCAGTGAGTTGAAGAAGACAGTGAACACCATTACCATTCAGTTTGATATGAACCTTTTAGCGGTAACTTGTCAAAACATTGCAGGTCCATTGAAGTTTTAACTACTTAGTTAAGGGCTGACTAAGAGATTTCAAAATCTAATTTTTTGGTGTAATAATAAAATCAGGTCATCTGAAAATAAAGATAGTCACCTAAAAGCTTAATTCCAAAGTGAGAGATGAATCGGATTTTCGTTTTGATGCAGTTAATTTACTGCACTGTAGAACAGAACCATAGGATACCGTGTATAACAAAATTTCGGATCCGGAAATTTTAGAACAAGCTTGTGATTTCTATATGAGGACTTCGATTTGAGCTGAAGGATTCACTAAGTGATTAGTATATGGACAAAGCATTTTGTATATGCAAAAAAAAGCACGGGGGGGGAATAAAGGGAGGGAGAAATAAAGAGGACGGAGTCCCTCCTTCTCTATAGAGAGGATGTTTGAAGAAATTGAATAGCTGGTATAAAGTGAATGAAAAGGATGACTATATTAATCATTTCCTGGAGATGGCCAGAATGCAGGAAGCTTCAGAACGATAGATGGTAACGAGAGAGACTTGAGTTAGTGTTTGGAAATTTTACTACTTAGTGCTTCACCAGGTAGACAAGGATGAACATTATTCATCTTTAACAACTGAGCCATCAGCTAGGAACCGAGGGACACCTTTGGATTTTTCAGAACAATTAGGGATAAATCTATCGCTCCCTTACCACCTTGGCTTGCGTAGGGTCAGTTGGCAATAGCGCTGTGCTATACGGAGGTCAACGGTTGAATCTGGCCAAGTGTTCATGGTTTTTTTTTCCACACTTTGTGCACTGGCCTTCTCCAGGGAAAGTGAATAAATATTCATGCAGTGTCGCTTGTAGCTATTCATCATTATGTACTGATATTGAATAGAGTGGAGCATTGCATGGGATACATGATTTATGTGTGATTTATTTGATGCCAGGGTTGATTTCTTAATGCAACAGCTATATGGGTTGATTTGCTTCATGTCAGTGGCCAATTATTATTTTTTTTAAAAACAAGGGTTATTTATTTTATGCCTGTCCATATCATGTCATATTGGGATTGATACTGACATAGCCACATGCGCAAAATATTGGACCTACCCATACAGTGTAACATGATCTTGGACAGGCAACGTACCATATATTTTCTTTTTTTTCTGTATTTTAAAGGCTGACTCAGAGATTTGAAATATAATTTTGGTGTATATTACTTACAAAAGTCAACTAAGAACTAAGATCCACATAAAATGCTTATTCCCGAGTTAGAAATGAATCATATTTTTTGTTTTCATGCATTTAACATTATGTACAGTTTTAATACAGTCCATAGATACTGTGTATATAACAATAACTAATAACAAAAATTCAGGATCTTAAATTTTAAAACAAAAAGTTTTGATTTCTATATAATATTTTGATTGAGCTTAGTTATTTCACACTGTGATTACTATATGGACAAGCATTGTTTATCTGCAAAACAAAAAAAAACAAAAAAAAAAAATACCAGAAACGAAAAACAAAAAATAGAATTGTTTGAAAATTGAGGGTGCCCTCCTTGGGATATCTGAGGCCGGCCTTTAGGAACATTTCATTATTCCTAGTCTTTGTAACCTATCTTAACTTTGCCAAATAACGCTTCTAACATGTGCACGGTTATAGACATTACAAGTCATGCTGTTTTACTTTTTTGGACAGGTTTGAATATTAATGAGCTCATTTGCATATTTTCATTAAAATGGGATTAAACCACACAGTGTAGGGCCATCTTGAATTATAGGTAAAGTAAATCCAGTTTTAAATCCGGATTCCATCCCCATCACACTGGCAGCAATAGCCCTTACCTTCCTTCACTCACCCGAATTCAAACATCCTCCATCCTCAACCCAACCCCCTACTCTCCTCCACGTGCTTCTTCTTAGGCCAATGCATAATTCTTGTCTCTCTTATGGTGCAGGTGTTGTCTTGGCTCGCATATTCCTGATGAGACCAGGCCCAAAAAAAACAAAAAAAAGAAAAAATAGTCATCGAAATGGGTATCAAACCTGGTAGATCTGTCTAGAACCAGTCTAATAATGATTCGATACTAGGCTGGCTCAGATTGCCATAGCGAGGCTAGCAATATAGAGCCGGTAAGCTATGTATTCAGTCTTTTGCACGGTTTCACCATCGAGCCCCAAATGCTACAAAACAATATCAAAGCGACCATTTACAAAAAATTTTAATTCCTACACAAAGCCAAATGATATTTATTCTTAGTGTATTCCACAAGTTTTTTTCCCCATTGGTTAATGGCTTGTTGTGGGTGGGATTATTCGTCTGAGTAAGCTGATCCAGGACCGCGTGTATCCATGGTATGGACGCTCCTAACTTATTAGGCCGCTTAGAGGCTGGGGGAAGATCAGGGGGTTATCACACTACTCTATTTTTGGACACTGATGTACACGAAAAGTTTGACCTGAAGAGGACGTTAAGCCCTCGGTCCCGTGTACAAAGGACAGGATGCTTTCATGATGCACTTTGCCCAATTCCGAGGGAACCATGGAGGAGATTGGTATTCTGTATTTAATGAATAGCTGGTAGATAGATTAAATTCAAGAATTGAGCACCCAAATAAATCCCAGCAAGTGACCCCACCAGGTTCCCAAAAACTAGCAAGGGTGATTCATTGTTATGTAACACCATCATTAATTCAATGCTAGGTCAGGGCTTACCTGCAAGTGGCAAAACCTCCCGAAGTTAAAAGGAGGTCCTGAAGAAGACAATCCTGTTACTTCGTTAAACATTCCAGTTCATCTAAATCTATTTAGAAAATCTTAGCAAAAAGGAGTGTGTCAAATTCTGTAGCCCTGATATGCTTGAAAGTTTTGGGTCCGGATTATGATGGAATCTGCCTATTGTCCAACAGTTATCATTTTGTAAAAATAATGATGGGGTTATATTTTTTTTCCACCAATGATATGATGTTAAAGGTTCCCACTCTTTGTTGGGTGTGGTTTGCTTCTGTTGGTTCACTAATACTCTTGTGTAATCTCTGCTTCTGCTCTCTCCTTTCTCTTTGTTACACCTGTCTGCTTGCATTCCTTCTTTCATTGTGCATTTAAGATTTTTCTTTTGTTCGGCTAGCCCACATGTTGTGTGGTGTCCTTGTTGCTGCAGTGTACTGTTAGGCCAGCGTGGGGATGGATGTACCAGATGTTCGTATGGCAAGCTAGTGTGTGGACTGTATGACAGGTGATGAATGTAAGGCGAAGTATGTGAGTTTATGTTATTGGTTATTATGCAATTAACCCTTTGAACACTGAATTATCAAACAATTTTAATAAGAATTTAAAAAACTAAAAAATCTTAAAAAAAAAAAAAAAAGGTAAATTTAATTTAACCTTAGGATTTAGGATAATTGTAATTTGAGCTGTGCAATGAGTTTCGCAGAGCGGGTTATGGGCCTGTAATTTGAAAATACGGCTGACAGTGGTTATTTGCATGGCGCAGAAAGTGCTGGCTGCGATAGTCTGCGATTTATGCGGTGGTTGTGTGGCAACAGTAAGTTGCAATCGTGACATAATGGTCAGTCTGGCCAGGTCATGGTTTGTCTAGAAAAAACTGGTGTAGCGGGACGCTCCGATATGGGGTTGGTCTCACGGCGGGTGCGTGGGCCAGAGCCAGAATCTGCCTGCACTCTTAAAAATTGCTGATTGGTAGTCTGACGACAGTGAGTCACAAATGATTATGGGTGAGGAGCATAGATTTTGTCAACTTGTATTTTCTATTCTCTATATCTGATAGCCACATATAGACCAACTGCGCGACATGGACCTGTATAGACGCCTATGGCCATGGTGGAATAAATGGATAATACTGCAGTAATTCTGGTTTTCGGCACAATACCTATACCATTACCTGAGACATTCCACTTATAAAATATAATACTTATACAAGTACAATATGGACATTGTTCTATATGGACGGAAGATACCAATTGTAGCCCAGTAGAATATACAACAAGAACTACGTTGGATGTGCAAAAATATTTCATTATATAAATGAAAGCTTAAAATGGAACCTTTATATTACTCTTGTCCACAGGCAGTAAATAACAGCCCATTGTTATGGTTATGCTAAAGTTTTGCACAGGGCTCCCGCCCTATAGCACCTGGAGGCATTACGATTGAAATGCATAGCAGAGTCATGGCCTTTGAATGCACCTGATGAATCCACACACACATAACCCTAATGCCGAAAATAACTACGTTTTATTACCAATGAAAATTGGACAGGCTTCCGGCACTCTAGGCACTGGCGGCCATCCGTAAATGGATAGCAGAGTAATGCCTTTGACATGCCCCTGTATGCATCCACACCAATAGCCCTATTTACTATGGTAAGTGCGCGCACCATTTCACTCCCAGCGTTCTCCATAAAATATTTTTGGAGCAATTAACCGTGACAGATGCTAAATTTGGGGGGCTGGGAACCTATCAGTGAGGTCCGAACGTCGAACATAACCTCCTTAACCCAAGCTTCACGGAGCCAGGATAATCCACTACCGCCACGTGATCGCACATCTAACTTTAAGGATATCCCCAATCTGCCGAAATCCCACATGGGAGAACCTTAAGAGATCTGAATCAGTGTTGTGACACAGTGTCCAAAACTTTCATCTCTAAAAGTCATTTATGTAGAGCAATAACTATAATACAGATAGCTAAAATTTGGGGAGGCTTGAAATCTATACGTGATCCCCACATATAATAACCTCATGTCAACCAAGATTCACCGAGCCAGGATATCCACTACCGCCAGTGATCTCGCACATCTAACTTTAAGGATATCCCAACCTGGCGAAACACACATGAGAGAACAGAGGAAAGTTTACCTCATGGACTGTGCCACGATCCAGCTTCTTTCATTAAGTTATTTATGGTACGAGCACTAGTTATAACGAAGATACCTAAATTTGGGGGAGGCTTGTGAATCTGTCACGTGATCCCGAAACATCTAACATAACCTCCTATAACCACGATTCACGAGCCAGGATATCCACCACCGCACGTGAGCTCGACATCTCATCTACGGGAAGGATATAGACTCCTAAACGCCGATCCCCAATGAAAGAAACAGAAGGAGGAAAGTTAGTGCATCATAGTTGCGCGCTGCGATTCCAGCATTATCTCTAAGTTATTATTGTACGAGCAATAGTCATAACAAGGATAACTAAATTTGGGGGGCTCATGATTGTCACGTGATACCGCCATCTAACATCACCTTCTATAACCAAGATTCCCGAGCAAGGATATCACTACCGCACGCCACCCCCCCCCCTGATTCTCGCACATCTAACTTACGGATATCCTAACGCAGAAACTCACATGAGGAACAGAAGGAAATTTTATACATCATATTTGGCGCGCTGCGATCCAGCGTTCTCTCATAATATTTATTGTGCGAGTAATTACCATAAACACGGGATAACTAAATTGGGGGGCTCATGAATCGTCACGTGATCGCCATCTAAATAACCTTCATCAACCAGATTCACGAGCAAGGATTATCCACTACCGCCACGTGATTCGCACATCTAACTTTCCGGATATCCTAACCAGCCGAAAATCACATGAGAGAACAGAAGGAAATTAATTAATCATATTTGTGCGCTGCCGATCAAGCGTTCTCTCACAAGTTATTTATGTGCGATTCAGTACCATAACCCGGATAACTAAATTTGGGGGGCTCATGAATCGTCAGTGATCACGCATCTAACATAACCTTTCATAACCAAGATTCACGAGCAAGGAGACCAACTACCGCAAGTGATCTCGCACATCTAACTTTACGAATATCCTCACCAGCCGAAACTCACATGAGAGAACAGAAGGAATTTATGCATATATTTGGGCGCTGCGATTCCAGCGTTTTCAATAAGTTATATATTGTGCGAAGTAATTACCATAACACGGAAAACTAAATTTGGGGGGTCATGAATCTGTCACGTGACCCCGCCATCTAACATAACTTTCTATAACCAAGATCACGCGGCAAGGATATCCACTACCGCCAAGTGAGCTCGCACATCTAAACTTTAGGATATCCAAACCAGCCGAAACTCACATGAGAAAACAGAAGGAAATTATTACATCATATTTGGGCGCTGCGATCCAGCGTTCTCTCATAAGTTATTTATTGTGCGAGTTAAGTACCATAACACGGATAAATAAAATTTGGGGGGCTCATGAATCTGGTCACGTGATCCCCGCCATCTAAAATAACCTTCTATAACCAAGATTCACGAGCAAGGTCATCCACTACGCCAGTGATCTCGCAACATCATAACTTTCGGATATTCCTTAACCAGCCGGGAAACTCCACATGAGCGAACAGACGGATTCATGACTGAAACTACTAACTACCAAAGGAATAGGTGAAACCTGCATAGAGCAGCATTACATTTGTCGTCACATTCATCCCCCTTATATGCACCCTTAACCTATTGATGTGAGTACATGTTTATGGCCTAAAAGCCATGATAACTGGACATTTTCCTTGAAGCACGCAGACGCTCACATGTACTGTCGGGCCTTAACGATCAATACTTAATGCTATATTAAATGAGTATATAAATATAAAAGTGTGTCAATGCTTTATGTTACCAGTATTTACAGTATGTGCACCATTACATCCAATTACAATCAAGGTTTATCATATCTCAAAAATAATAAGGACATCATCGCTAACACAAAGTAATTACTTTAACACACATCATGTTACCAGATCATTAATCCAACTAATTATAACTGAATAAACTTTATGCAATTAACCTCTAATCAGTAAATTCTAAATTGATTACAACCAATGCAAATAACGTCAAGTCCAAAATATTATCTTTTAATCATCATTTTACTTAGACTTAACCAATAAATTAAATTCACTGAAATAAAACCAACTAATTCTATAATAAAATGACTCTCTCATTGACCTCTAATATTCTTTAAACTTAATACGAATTAAACCCAATGCAATTAAACATTCAAGTCCAAAATATTATCTTTTAATAATCATTTTAATTAAAATAATTAAATTCAAGTGAAACAAAATCTCAATTAAATCCTCATTATGCCTTTAATTATTTTATTTAGTTAGTATTTAATGGTAAATATTATTTAGTTCTTTTATCTAACCATAACAAAATATCTTTATTCAATTACCTTAACATAACTAAAACTTTATTTAATATCAAACAAAACATTTATTAACTAATCTTTATTTATTTAACAAGAACTAAAATCACACAATATTCCAAAATCTATGCATCTTGAAATCATATGGATTTACCCTCAAATCTCCTGAGTTATTTAACAGTGGTAATAAAATATTAAAGCCTTAATCTTCCTGTGTACCTCAAATATCTTAGGGAAAATATATATACAGGTGTAGTGTACCGCTATCTGAATTATTGGAATAAATACACGATTTTTATTTACATGAAACAACCTTAAAACTGTGACAGCCTTCCCCTCATAAATAATATCTAAATACAAAAAATAAATATGGAATATAATACAAGAAATAAAACCTATCCCACTTCACAAGAGACAATAAACAATAAATCACAATGCCTAACCCGCGCCCGAATGCACGTATTAGCAGTCACAATCTAGCTGGCCCGGATGGTGGATGAGTCGACACGCATGCGCATTCAGAGTCTCTCTCACTGATCACAAATTTATAAAATTACATGGACACTTCAATGAAAAATAGACAGGCCTCACAATTCCGCACTGACATCAAAGATAAATAATACTGCAAATGGACATGGAATATAATGCAGGGGCCTTAATAATTCAATCAGAAAAAGAAATAAAAAAAATACAACATGCATCAATTTTATCCCAAAACTGCGCCGGATGGCCGCTACATTTGCAACATAGCAGTATACCGCTGTCACTGTAATGGACGCCATGACATACACTGTTACGCGGCAGGTTACGTGCAAACAACCACAACTGAGTAGTAACAAAAAAAGTAACGTGAGCAGGAAAGGAGACGAGAGAGGTCAGGACGACAAGAGAGAAGGGATGAGGACGAGTAGGAAAAGCAAGCCCAATGAGAAAAGAGGGGAGAGTGATTGCAGACAGATAAGACAACGGAAATAAAATCGGCAGGTGTGCCGACCCCGCACCACAAGCCCTATCTCACCTCCTGACTAGTGTAAGGACGGCCTTACCAGTGGGCAGATAGATTTATAAATCACAATAACCACTAGAGCGATTGAAGATACTGGTTTTGTTGAAACAATGTCGAAAAAGTGTGAATTTCAGTGATTTGGGCATGAATCTTGGAAGTGAGTGATTTACACGCAACACTTCATGAATTAACCTGATTCAGTGCAGATCTCGAAAAATACTAACAAACAGATTAAATCACGGATAGCATCATGTTAGCCACAAATATAAAATATATCATCCATCATTTGAGATGGAGTGAATGATGACTACACAAAGGTGAATTTTCAGGCTAAAAATATCGAAAAGAAACCTGGGGGCATGCGTGTATCGACACGCAATCAGAAACAAACACAATTTTTCCTTGTGCATGAATGCAATCGTTACGGCAAAATTTCGATTCAATTTTGTAATGAACATATCTCAAATGTTCCCCAGCACTCTTCATTGAAATGATTGAAGATCATTCTACTGCCAACTGCCTGGTGGCGGTCCAAAGATGAAACTTCTCTCAAAAACTTCAAGTCTTCACAATTTTCTTGCACAGGGTTTGGTAATAGCTGCCGGTACCTATCGGCTCATGGATGGAACAATGACGCTCACATGACTGGCCTGAGATCGCGCCCGCCCAGAGGGTACCGACCATTGCTCAATTCCGTGAGGCCCTACGTCACATTCCATCCATCGCCCCAACCTCATGAAGTTTATAATTCAGAAGTTAAATGCAGCAACGGGCTGTTTTTTTTCCTTTATAATCCCTCTTGGATGATGGTAATTATTATTTATTTATTGAGAAACTCTGAATGGGCAATTCTCCAATTCCGCTTCATGCGTGTGGCCAGATTAGGGATTACATATTTTTAATAATTTATATCATAGTTCGGCATTGCGCTTTCCGTGTCACCCAGACCCTCCTGGTTTAGCATAGATAAGGACTGTACAAAAGTATTTCCATGTGATTCGGGTAGTTGCATGGCTTCATCGCCTCGCTGGATTTACCCGACGTGTTTGCGGTTTCGGGGTATACAAACACTTCATAAATTGTGTGCCACGCCAAAAATTAGGGGCTAAAAATAAAGCCATGTGCTGGCACACTAATCAATTCATCATAATTATATTAAAAAAAATTCTTTGATTAAATTTAGGCCAGGACTATCGGCTGTGTTGCACCTGTTGCATTGTGGTGTTATTGTTTTAATTGTAAGGGACCTTGCAGGGGGTGCAAATTCGGGAGTGTGGATTTTCTTTAGTTTTCTTAGTGGGTTGGGTCGTTCTGTAGTAGTAAGTTAAAATGTCTTTGGGGTTAAAGTTTTAATGGTTTTTTTTTATACATTTGGAGTCATTTGTATAGATAAATCGAGCCGATTATCCCTGATTTTTAAAGTCCATTTGCACAGTGTTTGCGTTCAAGTAACCTGTTTTATATGGGCTGTGGTAGAGCCCGGGAGTTTGTGGCAGGATCCACCTTTTTATTATGGCGTTAGTGTACCATATTATTGAGACGTAGACAAGTTGATGTGAGTGAAGCGGAGACTTGTCGAAATCCACTTGTGTTTATTTCTGTTCTACATTAGGAAAAGGAGTCGTTTGTTTTGATTTATTTGGACGCAAACACGCCGGACCTCGGGGAATAGGTGTGAAGATTGAAATTTATGCATTATGCTGTGTTTGGTTAGTATAATTTTTTGGGTACAAACTTGGTACAAGATTCTGTGCTTCGAGTTTGATTTAGTGCAGGGTTTAAGTTTATAAAACGTAGAATTCAATTAATGGACGCATGTGCAAACCAGTTTTGTGAAGTGCAAATTTTTTTAATTTATTGCTGCGTAAATGTGGATGCAGCAGCGTGTTAAAATGTCGTATCTGTCGTGAGAAAGACGGTTCGGTGTAAATTTGAGTTCGCAGTTGTGCAAATACGTATATCATAATTATGTAGGCATTCATGGTGGTGGTCGAGCGGACCATCAGCATTTTGTCCCGTTTTTGAATACTGTTGCCAGTTGAAAATTGGTGTGTGTTGGTGTTTTGCAAATTTGTATCGTTGAGTGGCTGGGCGAAATTTTTTGTAACTAGAACCCCCGCTCAAATCGCGTTGGTAATTTCGTTCGCACTTAATGTTTTGCGTTTTGGGGGCTAGGCCAGAAATAGAACCCCGCCCAACTCGTTCCTTTATTTGCACTTGTTGGCCCCCGCCAATTTGGTTGCGCGAACGGGGGGACTATAGAAATGCTCCCGCTCCGGTGTGTGCGTGTGTGTGTGCGTGTGGTCCCACGCGATATCTTT
>JAMKCH010015388.1:0-24646 GCA_023653785.1 Ophioderma brevispina | reverse complement strand
AATATCTCAGAAATTGTAGTTCTGGAGTCCATCAAGTTGTCATTTAAGTGGGCTAGCAAACACCAATGTACTTCTTTTTAATCTATATATGTTGTAAGCTGGCACATGATTCAGTTAAAGTGTGTTCACTGTAAGATGAAACATGTCCTTTGATAAAGTACATTGAGATAACACTGGGGAAGATCAAGGTCATGGTACAACGCTAGAGTAAATATTCTATAGTAGCTATAGTGTATTTTGCCACAACTTGGAGCCTTTCCTCTGACAAAATGTATAGAATATAAGTGGCAACAGAATGGGGTCATGTTCCACCTTACACTGAACAGGGTATAGCTTAACATAGGTCTGATAGACTGATAAGTTTAAGAGCCATGGTCCTGCCTACTTGCATGGTAGCACAACCTACTTAATTTACATGTCTGTGTTATTACAATGATATTAACAGCAAAGGAGATGACTTAAGCTGAAAGTTCCGAAGTTTTACCAAAATTGGCAAAACTTTAGAATTGTTCATTTTCAATGCCATGTACATAATCAGCTTAAAATGCACTGAAATGTAATTGTACATGGCTATTTTGGAGTTAAGCTACATGGCAGGGAGCTGCATTACATCCAACATAGCAAAGCAGCCACATATGGGCAAATATCAGAGGGTGTTTTGAGCCAATCCCACAATGCATCAGTTTTGGGAAATTTCACCTCAATAAGGTCATGTGATCCCACAAAAATCCTATTCTTAACACATAAAAATCATGACCTTTACCCTCATTTTAGCCCACAAAGGGCTAGTACTTAGGGAATATCTAGCATGTTCATGAAATGTCTTGAAGTTCTTAAACTTCTTGATCACTTTAAGTACTGACATGCGTTTAGTATAGTAGAGTACAGGCATATTGCAATGCATTATGGGATTGATTCAAAACACCCTCTGGGCAAATATCTTGCGAATGGCCACTGAATAATCTCTGAAATCAGAATTAAGTTTTCAAAATGTAAAACCACAAAGTTAAACACATTTTAACACTGAAAAGTTCAAAACTATTGCATTATGTGCACTGTGCAAACAGTTTGGTCCCATTTAGAAGCAAGTTCATAACTATGTGGCTTCCCTTCTAAATGGAACACACTTTTTGTGCAGTGTCTTACAGAGTTCAAAGTGCATTTTACACATTCAAGATTTACCTGCTACAACAGTCGTCCGTTTTTCCATCATAAAAGGCATCTAATAAAAATGTCACATATAGATGGCAATTTGAACCAGATCAGATGACAATTGCTGTATTTACTGTGTGTGCTGTCATGTGCTTTCTGCCTCCTTTACCTTCAAGTGACCCATCATATCACAAGGGACCTCTTGTCAGTTAGATATGCATCCCCTTTTGTTAGAGTCAGGTAAAATTCTGTCTATAGAAAAAAAGTGGATAATTAGCCTGAGCTTATCAAAAGAAATCTTGCCAGTATGAATTCAGTAATCTGCCACCACATCCTTCAACATGCAGTTTATTCCATTGAGGCTGCCGAATTCACAGGGTGGTGGCACAATACTAAATTTTTTCCATGTTGCCTTGTACTGAACCCTTGCTATACCTGTACGTGTTTTATTGACTGTTGGGTTGACTGTTGCAGTGACTGTTTAGCAAAGCATTTAGCTTCATTATTAGACCTTAACATGTTCAATTAACCAAGACTACATCATCAAATAATAAAACAAAACTTTCACTATTAATCTGATATCACCTGTTCTGAAGGCCAAGTTTAGCTTTAAGGAAGAAGTGTATGTCACATCCACAAAGTGCACCCTTTGATATGGCAGGTCTTTTATGTCCACCAACATACCCAAACTGATATCCAGTCTGATCCATGTGGCATCAACCCCCAAGTTCAAGCAGACAATTTTATGGGTCATACATAGGGCTTTTTGATGTACTTAACCAATCAGAGTAATGGTAAGAAAAGCTTAGGTTTGCAAAGATATATGGTCTATTTTGACTGGTTACTCAGAGGTTATATATCAAGTAATGGGCCAATAGGAGACATTGTAAGAAATGTGATAGACCTCACTGCACAAAATCAGAAGTATTGTGATTTGCAGACACTCAACTGAAGAGGCACACATTGCAAGCAGACTTTTGAAAGTTTCAACAGATTGACTATAGTCACTCCTTTAACATTTTAGACTTTTGGGCAAGTGTCAAAGGTCACTTGACCTTGACCATTACTTCAAATAGGTTATAAAGCATTACAATTGTAGTCATGGTTTGTACCCAACTTGAGCCTTTGTGTAGCACCCTGCAGCTCTTTCAATACCTTCACATAAATGAGAGCTAGTCCAGACAGCAGTGGAATCCAGTATAATTCATGACATTTTTTGTAACTTCATGTATCTATCAATAACTTTGGGAATACAATCAAATTTGCTTAATACATTGCATGCATTGATAAAATCAATTTGAAACCTACACCTAACCGACATCTCAAAAGTATAACATTCTAAGCAGAAATGACACATTGGTCTGAAAATCATGCAATTATACTTTTACGACATCAAATTACGGGATAAATTTTGACATTTGCCACTAATCATTCACTTCCTCTGTTGAAAGATTATTACCCCATGAACTAGTTCTCCATAAAATAAGCACTAATCCTGGAAATAAACCTAGGCTTCCTGTAGACTGTTTCAAGAATATTGTTAACCCCTTAAGCACTAACACCTGCCTCTTTCAAACAGCATTTCCAATTGGCTAATTGCATCATATACTGATTTCAATAACCAAATGAAATCCAGCTTCCAAATATTAAAGGTGCAACAAGAGATTTCAAATAACAGGTGTCCCTAAAAATGTGAAAATTCTGAATTTTGCACTTGTGTAAAGCTCTCTATCAAAAATATTCCCTTGTGAAAGGATTAAGCTGAGAACTATTTCTTTGGTACAAAAATTGTGAAATTTCTAATTTCGTATAGGAGCAAATACGAAATTCGGCCAATGTTTTCTATTGAAATATAAGCATATACAAATCACCTTTTATTTTCATTTTAAGTTATTTCTGTAGCCAAATAAAAGGTAGGGAATCTATTCAGTGTCTTATCTATATGAAATCACTACATATCACAGAAAATATGGATGACTTAAAATCTCTCGTTGCACCTTTAAGCTCTAGCCTTTTTCAGTCCAACCACCAATTTTGTTGTTGATTGACTAAAAATCATGTAAGTTCTGTTACAACCAATCGCAATTCACAAGGTAGTACTCAAAGGATTTAAGGATACATATAACCTTTAATCACCTGCAGTATATACAAATCAAAGTCTAAACCAGCAGATTTATCTCAACCACACCCGGTGTAAAAAATAATCTTTCAGCGTGGGGGCAGGAAGGGTGCACCGGGTGGGAAGGGGAAGGACGATGGGGATGATAAAGTGGAAAGGTAAACTATCGTCACATTCTGGGGGTCGTCTTCAAGGAGACAAGATAAACCGGAGAGGAAAAGGAGAAGACAGGAAGATATAAACAGACCATGGAAGACATGTATGTGAATGATAAAACTTTGAAATATGACAGGATTTGACACATAGTATGTGAACTCATGTGTGATTTGTTGTTGGTTACTAAGTACACTTAGAGATTTTTACAGGGAAGGCTGGAGAAACAAGCATCAACCTCAAAAAGAGGCTGTGATAGAACTTTTATTCAGGTGGACAATGGGAGAGAGGCAAATTTCTAAGAGAAAATTAATGAAATTAAATTAGCACAAAATTCATAAATTTCTTTATTTTTTTGTTTCCCTGGTGGTAGGGGGCAAGGCTCAACTCTGATGCATTTGTCCTTGACACTGTCACAGATATCAAACAAATTAATTTTGAAACAGCTAAAAAATCTGGTTATTGGATTTTGAATGTTTTGTACCTATTTAACCAGCCGTGTGCGTAGCACGGCTGGTTCTTGTATTTGGTCTGTTTCTTCTCCTCATGGCAACACGTGTCGCTTAAAGCTTAAAAATGCTTCTAGTGCTAAACGCTTGGGCCAATTTAAGCCAAATTCAATCCAGAGGACCACTGGCCAGCCCTCAAATGGGGTGTACACAGATTTGGGTTCAAGTGAATTTGAAGAGAAATATTAATTTTTTGGTGCAAAATTTAGAAAATCCTTCTTCTCCCGCAATTCAAGAGCTATAAGCACCAAAATGTGTCATAAGGACCCCTGAATCATGCTTCATATTGGGTGTACACAGATAGTGTTTCAAGGTCACCTGGGCAGAGATAGGGGCATTTTGTGCAAAATCGGGGGGTTCGGTTTTCGCTCGCCCTGTCTTACGCCAGTATGAATGCCCCTAACCTTGGGTCTGCAAGAGCCACAATTTCTTTAGCTGGTAAAGCCTTACATTCATTTTGAAGAAAAGGTTAAATCTACTTAGGATTAACAATCGATCTAGGAGATATTAGGAATTGGTTTCTAAACGTACCTTATGTAAGGTGACAACTCCCGCTTTCAACTATAATATAGTCCTGTACTTTATGCAGGGGGATTGATATTTTTAATTGCAAGCACTCCCTTTCAATTCCTTCCGGGCAAGCTCGCCCTTGGGGGTTTGTTTGAAATCCGCATTTAAAAAGGAGTATTGATCTGCCGAGTCCGGCAAAATCACTAAAAAACAAAATAAAATAGTTTTTTAATACTCGATTGATGATTTGGGACAAAAAAAAAAAAATCGTATTTCAGGTGCGTTTTCATTTCCCCCCGTGGAAGGTTTCAATTTATATTGCTTATGTATGGCGGTTCTATGTTTATCTCCTTAGTCAAGAATGAGAAATAAAACATAAAGAATATCAATTGATTTTGTAGTCGTAGCAGGTTATAATAGATTACCCACTCTTTATTACTGTAAAAAATAAATGAAGAAATTTAAAAACAGAAAATATGGACATAGGTCTTCTGATAGGTAGATTGGTGCTACTTTTCTACTGGGTGCATGTTATAATTCCATACAAGTTAAGGGAGTCATTCAAGGGCCAAAGGTCAAACTTTCAAATGCTCCGATTGAGCTAAAGGTTTGCTTAATATCCTTCTACATCCTAAAACATGTTGGAACTATTTTTTGAGATCAAGGTCATTAAGAGGTCAAAGGTCATTTTTTTTTAAATCCTCCGATTGAACCTGAAATTTAACTGATGATCCTTATGACTCCTAACTGTTGAAATCTTTTCGATATCAAAAGTCGTATGTCGAAGGTCAATTTCCAAAATGCTCCGATTGAGCTGAAATTTAACTGAAATGATCTTTTTATGACATCTAAAACATATGTGAAATATTTTTGAGATCAAAAGTCATTAAGAGTCCAAGAAAGATCAATTTCAAAATGCTCCAATTGAGCTAAATTTAATTGAAATGATCCTTATGACATCCTCATCATGTTGAAAATCTTTTTGATACCAAAGGTCAATAAGAATCAAGCTCCATTTCAAAATGCTACTAACAGGCAGAAGAATTGAAATGATCCTTATACAACCCCATATGTTTAAAATTTTTCGAGATCGAATGTTTTCAGGGTCAAGGTCCTACCCCTCAACGTGCTCAGATCTGTCTCCAGATGTAGATATTGGTTGGGTTTCGAAGCTAGGCTAGTTTCGAAGCTGTGGCTAGGTTTTCAAAGCTGGGGTTAGTTTTAGGTTGGGTTTTGAAGCTACCCGGCTGTTTTGGTTGGTCTTTGACCACAGCCTAATATCTAGTGTATGTTTTGCTTTGATATTTAAAAAAACTTGAAAATTTATCCCAATCTGTAAAATGTAATGGAAAGAGATTCTAACATTTGTCTCTTCCCCCCTCACACTTAAATTTTTGTTTGATTTGTTTTGTTTTTGGCAGTGGCTAACAGGTAGCAGGGGAAGCTGATCCCCCCTTTCCCCTTGTAGAATTAGTGATTTTCTGTCAACCTTGCCAATTTACAGTGAACCCAGCATAGGCCTATACGTCTACAACTTTAATAATATGCTTGCCCCTAAAATATATGTGCCCCTCCCCATAGGTGCCCCCCCCCCCACCCCCTGCAAAAATTGCTGTATTCACTGTTTTTGGTCACTGTTCATATTACCATATGGGGGGGGGGGGGGGTGAAAATTACATGCTGCCTTCGTTCGACATTTTACCCCCAAAAATGAAATCTTAAGATCTATACTATTTGGCACAGTCTAGTTCAGAGATCCGCAAGGAGAGAGGGGGATTTCCCCTTCTTCCACTTTTTTTTACGTTTCCCGTGCTTGGGTTTGGTCGTTGTTTTTTACCTACATATATGAAGAAAAGAATTATTATCCTTCACTGATCAGAAGCACCACTCTTCATACATAACCAACTTCACCGCTGGCTTTATATCTCAAAAATTTTGAATAATATGGTGAAGATCAAAATCGCAACAGCCAGACTTACCACTGCACTTTTTCAATATCGAGGTGACAGACAAGCATTAATCCAGACATGAATTCCCCCTTCTCAGGTCACCTCAAGTAGCCCTGTATGAGTATGTACTGATAAATTGCTCTCCGGATAAAATACATTGTTCACACAATTAGTAAACCAGTTTAGCTAGCACACTGATTGATGCCAGCACAATAAAGTCAAGAATGTTCCAAGCATGTCAAAGTGGCACTTCAGCCATCCAATTGTAGACATTTTCAAAGGTTACAACAAAGCTTGTTAATGCAAATTTCAGTCTCTGCAAGAACCCTCCTCTGTGATACAAGAAAAGAGCTAGATTACTGTTACACCTTTACCCTTTGCATATTATTCTATTTTTTTTTTGCTGGAGACTGAGTAAAGAGAAAAAACAATCAGAACACCCACTGACCAAAACAGTGTTTCAGGCATTAGTACTTCCCTATTTTCTTTGGTAAACATTTTAACTACACCCACCCGATTCTTTTGAAAATGACTTCCATAATGTTCAATTAAGGCTTTGTTCACTTTGCATGTACCATATCACATATAGACAGGGGTATACCTAAGCAAACAACCCAAGTCATCTCAGAGACCTGTTCAAAGAAGTACTAAAGGGACCAAATGTGTGCAATAACATGCAAAAATTAGGCTATTTACATTAATTTGTGCCAGATTTAGGCCAAAGTTGGTTGTAGTCCCTTAAAAAGCGGGACAAAAATTGAAATGCTAATCCATTTCCTCCCGATATTTTGAGCCAGGGGTTCAACAGTAACCCAGAATTTTGAGCCAGGGGAAGGCACTTCCCCCCAAATGGTCAGTACACCTTTGAGTATAGCCTTTACCTAATGATTCAACAAAACTACAGGTTCACACATCACATGATAATGGCACATATGCCTAATTCAGAATCAGAACTGTTGTCATGATTTATTTTGTGTTGGTTAAATTTGATTTATGGAAAATAGTGTATTTACTTTTTCAAATTTGATGTATCATTTTAAGTTAACTTACAACATGGCTTACCCTTAAGACAACCATTACTGGAAGCTTGGTTTGTCTCAAAGGAAATGTTGCATAAAAAGAAACAACTTGTAAGATCACATCACGCAAACCATGATGATGGTCACTGGGTGTCAAACATCACACCTTCACAAAACCCCCTGGGAATTGTGGGTATTAATATCAGGAAATTGCCATTAAGTCGCCTTAATTTTTAGCTTTAGTCCCAAGTTCAGGGGAGCGTGCATGTGTATGCCATGCAGGATTAAAGGGGGCAAAGCTTTAGCAACAGACACTGCAAATACACCTACATCTGTGGTTTAAAGGCTTTAAATTGAGTGTTATGTGAAGATCGTACCATATCGTACATGTCGCGCTCAGACATTGCAACATCGGATGCTGCATGTACAGTTCTTCTTCTATGAAAACAAACAATCCTTGACTTATCAGGGCCGTGACTTATGTCATAGGTTAAAATTGACATTGCTAGTTTTCCTTCATTGCAATGGAAATTATGATTAATACTAAATATTACCAAACAGATTTGGAAGTGACAGTGCAATGCTAACGATGGTCTTGAGTCCGCCAACCTCCTCATTTCAAACTCTCCCCGTGATTTTGCAAAATCATAAAATAAAAAATAAAAAATCATGAAAAATCAGAGGGATTAACTTCTGCATCACAAAAATTTGACTAACCCTATCGGAGGCCTTTCGCACAGATACCATCGTTGGCGTCATCAGCTATGTAAGATGTTATGGCGACTGACTGTCTCTGACCAAAGGATGATGACGTAACTTCCAAACCGAAGTTTACCAAACACAGTTATCTTAGATGGGATCCCAACCAGATCCAGTTCCCCCTTGTCTCTGTTGAGGGCGGGCTTCAGTTTCTTGATGTAAATAGCCTCCAAGATTTTTCTGGCAAAATCCTTATATTTCTCTGGCAAGGACCTTGACTCTTTTGCGTCAAAGTGGTGTTTTTCCTGTCTTTAAATGTTCATACACGCCGGAGTTGAAGACTATCTGGTGGTACTATGGGTTCCTTGATCCGCTTGCCCAAGGGTCTGGCAGTTCACCAATATAATGTCTTAGGGGTGGTAAATCCTTCACATTCAAGAAGTATTGAATTCCGATACCAGCTGAAAGAGAACATACCTGCACTCTGATCAAGTTCTCCGTTTACTTGATTTTGTCTACTAACCACTATTTTCTCATTTCGAGGAGACCTATTCAAGCAGAATGTGGTTGTGCGATGGGTTCCGCGGGGTCGCCTATTATGCGAACTTATAATATGGAACATTTCGATCAAATAGCCATATCGTCGCTCCAACGGCGCCTAGCCTCTGGTCTCGTTACGTTGACGATACCTTTTGTCAAAAATCGCCGTGACAAGGTGGATGGTTTCACCCAGCACATAAACTGTATTAAACACCAAAATTTACCTGTGATCCCAGAAGGACAAATAAACCTACCATTTCTTGACACATTAGTCCCCAGGAACGTCGACGGCTCAGTCAGTTAATCAATTTATCGCAAGCAACACACACTGATCAATTTGGATTTCCATTCACATCATACATCATCCGTTGGAACATAAAGTCAGTGTGGTCCGTACTTTAATGCATAGAGCCGAAACGACTGTCACTGAACCCATGTTACTACAGGTGGAGAAGGCACATATTAAATCAGCACTCAAGGAATTTGGATACGAGGATTGGTTTTTCTCAAACCGAAGGCAGAAAAAGACTGTTCCGTCCGACGCTACCACCCGCAGGTGATGTTCCACGTAAAAGGGGTTTACGCCACCTACCCTAACATTAAAGGTGCTCGGACAAAATACGTAGGGCTTTTCAAAAAGCAAGGTGTTTCCCCTTCTTCTTTCAAACCTCACAAACCACCTTTGAGACAAATTTTGGTCTCTCCCCAAGACACGCCCCCCAATACCAAGTTGCTGGGACGTTTACAGCCTTGAATGTGAGGATTGGGCCATAAGACATATATTGGTGAATCTGCCCAGACCCTTGGGCAAGCGGATCAAGGAACGTATACCACCAGATCGTCTGTCCACCTCCTCCGTGTCTGAACATTTAAAGACAAAAAAAACACCATTTGACCGCACAGACGTCAAGGTCCTTGCCAGAGAAGCTCTTAAGGATTTTGCCAGAAAAAATCTCTGAGGCTATTTACATCAAGAACTGAAGTCCCGCCCTCAACTAGACAAGGGGTGGAACTGGATCTCCTGTTTGGGATCCATCTTAATATAACTGTATTGTGGGTAACTTCCGGTTTGGAAGTTACGTCATCATCAGTGCTGTCCAGAGACATTCCTCGGCCATAAACATCTTACATAGCTGATGACGCCAATGGGTAAATCTGTGCGAAGGCCTCTATAGGTTGGTAAAATTTTTTTGTGATGGCAGAAGTTTATCCCTCTGTGTTTTGTATACTGTTATATCTACCATCACTATGAGCCTTTTTGGGCGAGGGTAGCCCTTGGGCTAGCCCGCTCTATTCGCTTGGGTTTTGACCTATTTTCAAATAGCAGTGTTGCAGAAAATATTCGTACCGTTAATATCTCTAAAAATCTACATGTATGATAGGTTATGAAATGTTGTGCAACTTTTTACGTAATATGGATATGTACTCAATTAAAGATCGGCCCAGCGAAACATGACCGTACATTACAAAAAGATTTGGATGTTCAAAGAGTAGAAAAACAAAGCGATCACACTCCCACACTTGCTTACCGTGTGAGCGGGTGGTAAGGCCACTAAATAAAAACACGACGGGGGTAACACTAAAATAAAAACAGAATATAGAGGGCGTAACCGGCACAGGGGAGTGCGGTCAAGAAGAAATCCCAAATTTAGACATCGCATTGGCTTAACACGTAAAACGAAATATTGACGAAAAATTATGAAATTGTATATGTTGTCAAGAATATTTTTATTTGTAATTTTTACAGTGATTTGTGGTAACAGGTCTTTCAAACTTATGAGTGACACCACATGCAGCAAGTCGTGGGCGATATTATCTGTGGCGATATCAATAATAAATAAAATTCCTTTACAAAGGAAAAGGGCGAGTCAAGAGGAAATATCCATGTTAATGGTATGTGAAACGGTATTAGACTTAAGCTGATTGCTTTAATTTTTTCTACTCGAACCAACGGTTCAGATGATATAAAAATCCTTATTCTGTTAGGTAAAATCAAGGGTACTATGCTGTGGATCACGAAAAGCCCATTTAAAGTGACCGGAGGAGGATACGAATTCTCTAAAATATTTCACTGGATCAGTGTAGACCACCTACCAAGCACATTTCGAAGGTTTATTGGACAAAAAGGTGCCAAAAGAAAACGCAAACCTTCTTGACTTTACCTGCTATATCGTAATTGTTCCCTATAGAAAACCATGCTTTGACTTTCTGTCGCGCACGACAGAACTATAATCATCATCTTATTACATAAAGACGGCGTATTCGGCTTATTCACTTCAGGTGCGATCAATTAATTGGTACGCATTCCAAATATGTAAAAAACAGGGTTCGAAAAAAAAATTGGTGTGCTTCTCTTTCTGGAAATCTCCTCATATCTCTTTAAGAATGTTTTCATTTTGATGTTATGAATAAAAACGTTTCAAAATCTGTCACTATCTAACTGTTTGACTGATTTAATTGCTTTATGAAGGGAGGTTAGAGGAAACATGAATGGTCGGATTCTTATTGGATCAGTCACCCTAATGAGGTTCTTTAAATTTTTTGCTGCATGCGTAGTACTGTTGATTGATCATGACTACAAATGCGAACTCATTCTACTATTACATTTAGACATGGTTGAAAAGTGCATTATTATTCAATTATTTACAGTGAGGCAGTAGTTTTATGGTTGCAAAAGGATCTGCAGTCCAAGTATGAGATGTAACTATGTGGTCACCCAGCTTCTTGTTTACTTGGTTTCTTGCCAAATGAAAGCAACCTAGTTCATGTGGGTGTGTGTTGTGTGTGGACGTTGACCTCATACTTGTTCTGCTCAGGTTGGCGGTCTTTTTGGCATTTATACGGCATTTTTTATGCAAATTGACCTCCAGATGACTTTTTGATTTTTTTTGTGGTCACCCTTGAACCCTGAAATAAACCTCAGGGTGTTGTTTTCTACCTGTATGCCAAACATTCACTCCAAGGTCAATGTGGCGTCAAAACGCATATCGGACAGACAGATCTCAAGTTAGTCTACTTTTTAGTATCATTTCCCCCGTGTGTGAGCCCTTTACACCCCTGATGCGTGGAACCACGACTCGTTTTTTTTAGTAGTATAGATAGATTGCAATTGCACACTGTCTTATAAAATGTGATATTTACGATCAAAATCCGGTAGAATGACGTAAAATGTTCTGAATAACGAATGTTCTAAGTTTGTATATGATTGAAATAGTGCAATGGCGGGATGAACATTTTTAAATCTTTGAAAAAATTTAAGTCTTTGGGTGACAGAAGTAAAATTTAAGAAAATAAAATGAAGTCATTGGGTGACAATGTTGCTGAACGAGGGAGCTTTACATTTTGGAAGGCTTTTAAATTTAAAACAAATGTATGACTCCCCGTTGGTACGTGTGGCCGAGATCCTGCTACAAAACTTACGTCCGTCGGCATGCAAAATATCCGGGATTGCTTCTTCCAGTTCTGATGGTGCGTCTGCAGTGGGCAAAATCATGTGGTGGGTAAGTATAGCGTTGATTGTTTTCCGAATAAGGTGTAGATAGGTTCTATGGTGATCTGGTTCACATTTTTTTCTTTAAAAAGCGTAAATGTAAGAGGGATATGAAGCAATATTCACTCTGTGTTCATATGTACGTTCATGTATGCCGCGGCTTAAGTATGTGCAAAAAAGTCATGTCTAAGTCAACTTGCAAAAATCCCACAAAATGTCAATCTATTTATCCCTCACATACCTTGTACATGGATATTTACACCTTGACCGCCCTTCCTTTTTAAGGAATTTTTATTCCTTATACATGAAAAATCAGATTTTTGCATGTCTGTAACTGGAATAGGTATGAAGCCAAAGGGCATGAAAGTTTGACTGGATTGAGTTCAATATCAGTTCCTATCTTTTATACCATTTGGAAGTTCCCTAGCCAAAAACGTCCTTAGATTTTTTTTCTTCAAGAATATCAAGGTCCATAAACAGAAAAACCCTTGGATTGCGGTTAATAATGTTGTAATCAAACTGATATATGGGCGCATCACTTTCTAAGAAAGTAAACACGGACTGCTAGTCTGGAATAAAAACAATTACACTAGTGTCCAACCGATCACCCCCAGTACTGAATTCACGATCGCCCCGATAATTTAGTTTAATCTGCCGATCCGATGCCGATTACCGATTTATGTTTTATTAACCACAAGACAAACAAAGCAAGATCAACAGTAACAAAATATGCCGGTTAAATTTGTCCCTGTGTGTTGTGTATATATTTACAGTGGATACCTAAGTTCATGTATCTCCAAACTCACCTTGTTGGTAATAAAATATCAATGAGCCACCAATAAGGTCTATGTTGTGTGTTCCTTATTTTATTATAACGTTCATATTTGTGGTGATGTTTTTTTTCATAGAGCGCTCCAAAGATGTGGTGTTAAGTGTATTAATCGACAAGTAAAATTTCCGTGAACTCAAGGTGACTATGCAGCATTCTCAAACTCACGATCGCGGTGTCTCCCCATGGGGAAGTTCCCGATCATCAAGAGGGGCATTTTGCAAACAGTGCAAGGTAATTTTGAAACCCTTATGTTAATATTATGGCGAGTCTTGAACAAATCACCATGGTGATGACCCAAGGAAAGCTCGTTGAATGCTCTTTTCTTTTCAAGCCCATTTTGGCTATAACAGTGGTACCAAGTCATGTTACAAATGAAAATAACTTATGCATAAGGCATTGCGTATCTAGTATTTTCAGCTCAAAACCATGTGGCTTGTACACGGAATGACGGGGTAGCTGGGCAGGATGAATTGAGAGCTCAGTACCATTATGAATATTATTTATCAAGCTTAAATTGTTTCAGGATACATCAAAACGTGCACGGTAAATCAGGGTATGATATGCAATATTGTACACAAATCCAACGCAGAAATGCACTTTATTTCTTTTTCTATCGCAAGAGCAAAAACAATTAAAGTTAATAAATGACAAGTGACAAGAGCTAAGTTTTCGTCAAGGTCATTGTCTAGCACTTAGCAAAGGAAAATTAGTCCTTCTCATGGCAAATAAATGCAGCAAAGACGATGTTTTGTGATGCATTTGGCCGACACTCAATATATTTTGAGGCCATGTCAATACAACGAGCGCCGTACCAACGTGGAGAACCAAACCAAACCCGGAAGTTGCAGAAGTGAATCTTGATCTTTTACCAACACTGGATTGCCATGCCCGCCAGACGATGGCGGCCAAGCCTCTTAAACACAGCAACTCAGCCAAAGCAATATAAAACAAATAGGCGGACCGCGGTCCCCAATAGGTCGTCCGATATAGGTAATGGTTCTCAAACATAGAAGACAACACCCCATATCAGGACCACACCACACGCCATCACAAGGTCAGCCTTGCTATACACGGCCATACCCCACACCACGACCACACCCAACCCACACACATGACCACACCAACGACCAAACCAACACCCAAAGACCCACACCCAACACCACAAGACCACACCCAACACCCACGACCAAACCCAACACCCACCGACCACACCAAAACCACAGGACCCACACCAACACCCACAACCACACCCAACACCACAGACCAACCCAACACCACAACCCAATCCCGCACAGACACAACCCCATACGACAGGACAACAAACCCCATTACCGGCAGACAACAACCCCATTACCGCCAGACCACAACCCCATACCGCAGAACAAACACCATACGCCAGACCACAACCCATACCACCACAACCCCTACGCAGGAAAAAAACACAAACCATACCCCTGACAACACCCCATACCCCGACCACAACCCCACACCCCTGACCAAACCATACCCCTGACCACACCTATACCCACACCACTCCCAACCCTGACCACACCCCATACCCTGACCCACCCACACCTGACCACACCCCATACCCTGACCCACCCATACCCATACCCACCCCATACCCCTGACCACCCCCATACCACACAGCCACTACACACCCACAGACCACACACACTGCCCGACCATACCACGGGAAACACCCACAGGACCACACCCCATACCCTGGGCAACAACCATACTTCCAAGACCACACCCCATACCCACACCCCAAACAATCAGTTCGAGCCACCCAAGTTTCAGCACTGTGTGACGTACAGATCTCCAGAATTTGTCAAAGTGTAATGAAAATCATGAAAATAGGTCAAATAGGCGACATTAATTATGCAAATTAGGTACTTACAATGCAATTATATACTGTGTAAATCGACTCAGTTAAAGAATATGTAGCCCGAACCCTTCCACCAAACTTCAGCCCTGTATGACGTAAGGATCTCCAGATATTTTGTTCACAAAAAAAGTGTCAATGAATCAGGAAAATAGGTAAAATATTGCTATTAATTATGCAAATAGGTACTTAGAATGCATATATATACTGATGTTAATCTAATCAGTCTAGAGACATCTGTAGCCCCGCACCTTCCACCAAGTTTCAGCCCTTTGAATCGGATCTCCCGATTTTTGTTCACAAAAAGTGTCAATGAAAATCATGGAAAATAGGTAAAATAGCTAATTTTATGCAATTAGGTACTTAGAATGCAATATACTGATGTAAATCTATCAGTTCGAGAATCTGTGCCCCGCACCTTCCACCAAGTTTCAGACATGTATGACATACGGATCGCCAGAGATTTGTTAACAAAAAAATGTCAATGAAAATCATGAAAATAGTAAAATCTGCTAATTAATTATTGCAAATTAGGTACTTAGAATGCAAAATATATGAGTAAATTAATCAGTTCGAGAGTCTGTAGCCCCGCACCCTTCCACCCAGTTTCAGCCCTGTGTGACGTATAGTCTCCAGTATTTTGTTCACAGAACTGCTCAGCCGCAGACGCCGGCGCAGACGACACACGGATAATGCTGCCATAAGGTCTTTCCTATCGGACGACCTAATAAAATACTACAAGCAAACAGATACAAACCATAACAATTAAGCGCTGTGATGTGATGTGGGTCATGAGTGTTCTTATGCCTCCAACGGTTTTGGAATAGAAAAATTTTTTATAACATAAACAAATTTAGGATTTTTCAAATTTTGTGATGTATATGTTAAACAATGGCGACATCTAAAATTGGGATTTCTTTGGCCGCCACCTCATAATGCCCGCAGTGCTTGACCCCCGCGGTAACTGATTCAAGATTAAGTTTTGTGGGCGGCAATTGGCCAAATTCTGGGCGTGTTTAGATGGACCACCCCGCACAGGTTAATGATGCCACATTGGTAGTCTAAAGACAATCGGGAGAAGTCCCCGACTCTCGCTACTTTCAACTCTCCAGTAAATAGAAATCCCCTAAACATTTTTTTTACTTATCTGCGATTGATGTGCGACCTAGCTAGGTCTTCACTGTTCAAGTTCATTTGTGAGCATGCTGAATCAGACAGACAATAGACCTCGTTCTAGTGCGGTGTTTATCGGAAAATGATTGTATAATTACCATGTCAAGGATAAAATACAAATGACGAATGGTTATGGCATCGTGGGTCATAGAGTATAGGCTTGCGATTTTAACAGTGATAATGATCTAATGTATTAATCTTGGCAAATTCATTTACAATTTACTCAGGAGGAGTAATATTTAAGGTAATGTTAGTAAAACAAGCGTGAATTCTTCCTCTTGCAGTTGTAAAATATTTTCTTAGATATTGTTAATGCTTATGAAGTTTCATTAAAATAGTCGCCAAGTAGCACACAATAGTAGGCGTGTTCAGTTGCGCTCCGTGGGTGCAGCCCTATATATTATATGGGTATACCCAAATTTCATTCGAAATCATGTGTGTGGGGGGCATAATTAGATGTAATTTCAGTGAGTACATTCGTCATTAATGTATAGTAAATAGGAGGAAAGTAGGTGATGAAGGATTGTAACTAAAAATGAAACCTTAGTATCTAGAGCTTGTCATAATGATTGATCGGTTCGTCGATCGGTAAAGGAAGGGGAATTCACGATGACGATTCAGATTCGAAAAGCGTATTATCGGACCGATCAAGGAAACTACCGATGCGATCGGTTGGGGACACAAATTACACAATCCCTTCTTGTGGCATTGATGAATAGCAAGATTGCACATGTTAAATTGCCAAACCTGATACAAAACCTGCTCTCAAACCTCTTCAGGAAAAAGATTCTTTGTTTTTTTTTTTTTATGTAACTCATTATTAGGAATTTTGATTTAAAAAAAATAAAAAAAATAAAAAAAATTCCATCCCCCCCCCCCCCCCCCCGTTTCTAATAAAAGCTTAATGTATGACCATTCTAGGGAAAACATTCAATTTTCTTCAACTAAAAAACAATACATTATTTAAACTAGAAACACCAGGAACAAGCACACGAAGGATGCCAAATTGGCCTTAATTTATGGGCATTTCAGTGCAATGGCGACAATGAAGCTTACTAAGGCAATTTTGCGGCCAGAATTTCAGGAGTTTAAAGCATTGCGACTAAAATTAGTTTTAGGATGAATTTGACCATTATTTTGTGTCAAAAATCGGCGATAATGGAAAAATCCCAGGTTTTTCAGGAAATTTCGGTTTTCAATATCTGTGTTCTCAACTCGCATTCTGTGATTTGTTTTCGTTTGCCGTAATTTGGTCTGTAGTATTAGTACTACTTGGGTCAAAGATGTATTGGATGAAGGGATGGATATATTCTGTGGGCTGCCGGTCAAGAAATCCTGTAATAAGTCATCACATGAGATATTCTGAAAATTAATTCATATTCTAACCTATTTAATATTTTACCAATGCTGATTCGGTTAACTACTTGATAGATCAAAAGTAAAATTAGCAGCAAATCAAAGGACCGACAGACAGACATGATGTTAACAGGGGTTGAACCACCCAGTATGAACTCAATAACCTCCTAATCACACCAAAATACCACCTGATCTATAATTTGTTCGGTCTCGAGTTTGGGGTTGACGTCATGACACGACTCCGCCTTCACTCTAGAATATAAATTGTGCCACCTTTGTTCGTGTGTGTAAATGCTGCAATTCCAAGGTCGACGCGTGCGTTTATCGGGTGCCAAAAGATAAACGAGCAGTGTACGTCACCCTCAAACCTGAGATCGAATAGAGTATACTTATTAAAGGCACTATCATGATTTGCTAAATCAGAAAATTGAAAAAAAAATAATTAAAAATCAGATTTTGCATGTTATCCTAACATACCCTACAAGTGCAGTCGGAACGCAACATAATAAGGACAAAATTGGATTTTCAGCATTACTGTCCTACGGAAATACTCAAACCATATGAATTAAGATTCATATCTTTGAACACTGCTGTTTTCTCCTTTCTGTAAATTTGTCAGTTGCAACAATGACTTATGAGAATTTTCCTGCACTATCTTCACTTTAAGCTATTCTTTCAAATTTCAATATTTTGGACCTTTCTGAGTGAATCACTGAAAGGCTTTAAAATATTCAAACTAAATACCACTTGAACCTGTGCTTGAGTGAGTAGCAGTTTCCCCCTTTCAAAATAGTCCAATTAAGTGTATGATTTGACCGACACAAATTGCCCACAGAAAAATTTTGGTGTTAATATACTCTGAATAGTCCAAAATAATATATTAAAGTCTACAAAAGCAACCTAGGGAGAACATGTAAATAGGGGGAAACATTTGTAAAGGGGTAAAAAAGTAGAATTGTTTGAATTGATTTAATGCCGTACGATTTATTGGGATACTCATAATGGTTTTTTTCTTTCTTTTTTTTAAAAAAAAGTTATAGTTTGCCTATCTCGCGTTATAGTTTTAGGACAATAGCTCATAACAGTTATTTTTTTTTTTTTTTGTTTTTTTTTTTTTGTTTGAAGGTCTCGGGGGTAAAATTCATAGACAGGGTCGATTTGTCGGAACTGGTTGTAAATGTTAAATTCTGTCCACTAGAGAAGTAAATGTAAAATAGATTCTTTGTTTGAACTTTCTAAATAAGAATTACAGCGCTATGATAGTGACCCATTAGACCCTGTAGCCCCAGTAACATTTTGGTGCCAATAGGCAACGAATATTATCGGTGGTGCAACCAGTATATTTTCGGGTTCTGTACCATTGGACGAACAATTTGAACCACGTTTCTAACGAGGATATACTTAAAATTTACCCCCCATTGTGAACTTGAACCTATTTTGACTATAACTAGTGAACTACAACTAAGATATGGCAAACTCTACCTTTTTTTATCCCTGGAAAGGTAACGAACACCCGGTGGCATACTGGTCGACACGTTTGATACTTTTCATATTTTGACCCCGTATAAACCTACCCCCTTAAAACATATATGTTCCACTCCTTTGATTTAGTAGACTTTGGATATGTTGTTTAAAGTATTCTCACACAATTCTGTTGGAATTTTCTGTTGCACATTAGGTTGGGTAAGGCAGCTTCATTTTTTGACTGCCTAAATGCCCTTTCCAGAAGAGCTGAAACAAAATTCCTTAGTACCCAAAAGATCTCCAAGATTCTACACGTAGAGACATCAAACCCAACTTGAACCTAATCACATTTTGAAGATTCTGGAAAAAGCAATGCAATGTTCCAGGACGTAAGACAGAATCATCTCACAGTAGAGTATTCATACTATATATGCAGCCCAATTCCATAACGGTACCGATCCCGAGGGTGTTTGCCAATCACAAATGCATTGCAAGGTGGCCTATACTGTAAGGTACAAACACATGTCGTACTTAGGGAAAAAAGTGTCAAGAAGTTAGAGGACCACCACAATTTCATGATCATGCTAAAAATTCCTAAAATGGGGGAAAAGTCAGGGTTTTCTTGTGTAAAGAATCGGATTTTGGTGGATCACAGGACTAGTGAGGCAAATTCCCAGAAATGGTGCATGTGGGATTGACTCAATACACCCTTGCGTACCAATCTAATATAACAAAATAATGACATTCTGCTGCTCCGATGCGGTGTACAACTGCATTTGTCGATTGTTGTTCAAGCCTCCAAAGATCTTAATTTGAAACATTTTTTGTAGAGATGTAGAGAAGAAACATCACCTGAAATAGAAGATTAAGTACAATGCATTGCTACAATTTGATGTTGGTACCAGTTTGGTTAGGACCAGTATTTCAGGCCAAAATCTTTCAAAAAATGATGTAGAAGTAACTAGCAAAGACCGTTTTTGAAGTTCAACTGCATTCTGCATCATATGATAAAAGAGGTGTTTGGTCAATCCCACCATGCACCCGTTTTGGGAAGTTAGCCTCAAAAGGTCACATGATCCACAAAAATCCTATCTAAACACTAAAAAACCCTGACTTTAACGACTCATTTAGCCCACAAAGCGGTAGCACTTAGGAATTTTAGCATGACATGATTATGAAATATTTGTGGTTCTTAAATTTGGAAACATTTTAATCTTAAGTACGGACAGTGTTTAGTACCGTACGGTATAGGCACAGTGCTATGCATCATGGGATTGTTCACACAACCGCCTGGGATATAACTAACTACTCCACCTTTCAAACATAGAACCTGACCATGTAAAAGCCAAGACACATCTAAAAAAGCTCTGGTTAGACAGCCAAACATCGAACAAAGTTTTGACCTTAACTTGACAATAAATTAATATAATACAAACAATGTGGAAGTGGAAGGATGTCTTATTTAACAAACCCAACTTTCACGGATGACGCGTAATAGCAAACGAAAGTCCCGGAATAAACACGGCTTACGATAACCATCCCTGTCGCTGACGGGCTTATGGCATTTACATCCAAAATAAAGGAGCTCATGCCAACCAAAATGCACTTGATAAAGGTAAATAAGCTTTCGTCATGGGCAAAAAGTTTTAATTTTCATGCTAAATCAAGCAATTACATGGTCTAACACTTTTTAAAAGTTAAAACCAAACATGCCACAAACAAACTAAAACCATTATCGAAATTAAGGCGTATAATTTGCCACCAGAACCTGGACAAACTTCTTCTGCTGAATTTCCTGAAGTGATGATATTTCACAGCCGGTCCAGTTTGTCCTGAAAATTGCCTCTTATATTAAAATTATCAAATGGAGTGATATACACATATAATGGGTAATCTTTAAAAAAGAACAGCCTTTCTTCTCAAGGTAGTGGTGACAGGCCTTCCACCTGACCCAAAAATTAATAGTTGAGGAAATTCCTCATGAATGGGGTCAGAATTGGCCATCCATGAGGAATTTTTTCTCACCGATAAATCACACTTTCCTTCCCGTAATGTTGAAAGACAAAAAAGGTCCATTCTGGTTTAGACCAGGTTTTAAATTAAGCACCCCTAACTATCAGGCCATAAGGTTCAAATATACTGTGTGAATACAAGATAGGATTGTTGTTTTGCCTATTTAGGGATGCTGCACCTTTTGGTTGACATTCTTTTGGTGCTTCTTTCTCGCACTCCCCTGGCGCTCATAAGGTTATCATTTTATTTCTATATTTTTTTTTCATACTTATCTTTGCCTTGTTTAGTGTCTGTGTCGGCCAATGAATAAAAAATACATAAAAAAATATCTAATACATGCCATATTGGATGGCACCAATTTTAGTGGATGCCGGCGCAGCCTTTATCCACTACGATAAAAAATATTGGACTGCCCATCAATATGACATGATATTAGATAATGCCAAACATATCCAATCTTTTATTTCTCATTCTTATTTAGTTTTGGGTTGTTTTAAGCCAGCACCAAAATAATAATTTATCGTAAAAAAGGCAAAAATATTCCATTTTTTACCTAAAAATAAAACCAATCTGTACTAGCTGCATGCCCAGTGTAAACTTAATCAACACGATTGTAAACAACCACGTGTTCACCATATTTATACAATTACTACAATGGTTTAGAGGGAAATAGGGCACACTATTTCCCGAGGTACGGCTTCGTACCTATGACCCCGAACCCAAAGGTGAGGTGTGATATGCCCGTAGCCAGTACACATCTTATTTCCCGATTAAACCATGGGGTAGATTTGTTTTTATATTACCTCAATGTCCTCTGGAGACAAGATTTTAAGGAAAATAGTCCAAACATATTTGTCCCCTATGCATAATACTAAAGGAATCAGCCAATGAAATCAGCATGAAATTTTGGTTTCATGGAATATTCATGAGGTATAAGGCATGTTTTACAATAGAGGGTCCAAATCTTCCCGATTTTACATAAAATGCTCAATTCTAGTATCAAAGCAATTTTGGGTCCATTTATAAGTTTTTAAAAAATGGAAAGTTTTGAGGCAAGAACCCAAAAAGTAAAATTTGGGCCAAGAAATTAATTTTTAAATATTTTGATGGATACCCCCTGATCATGTTCCAATCAAATGAACATTTTCTTTTTTTTTAAACAAGATGATTTTTGACCACTTTTTATTAGAGGATCATTTTTTTTGATAGATATATTAGGTATTTTAGACACTTATTAATCGCAAAGCCCATTTTCAAACTAATCCCTGTTTACATCATCAGACAATTTTTTACCAACAAAATTACTGTTTTTTGCAGATGCGAATGTTACATGTATGGACGAAAATGGGAAAAATTGTGTCCATCAAAAAGCGTAACATTCACCCCTCAAAAATCTCATATCTTGAAACGCCTTGTTTGCCAAGCAACTTAAATGCAATAGATTTTGCTTTTGTGAATTTCATGAGTTTAAACAGCTAAACACATCTGAAAAAGTGGCCAAACAAAAATTGTATTGAAAAATGCGTTTTCTAGATAAGGCCAAACTACTGGACCCCTCTCTTATGAAATGTGCCATAACATTTATAACATTCGGCATATGCCAGGGAGAACCTAATATTGCTATAGGCATTAAATTCAAGGGACGCCTCCAGAACAGCGGGGAAAGATATATGGGAAGATGTCCGATTTTAGATGCAGGAGGAAACCGAAGATCTCGGAGAAAACCTGCGAGGACGAGCATGGATCGGCAACCAAATTCACATACGACACTGGCTCAACCAGGGATCGAACCCGGGGCCACATTGGTGAAAGGTGAGCGACTCGACCGCTACACCAACTCGTCCTCACAATATTAGGTAGACAACAACCAATGATACTGCTTACTAAACTCCGCCCACTGAATACGAATGGTGCAGTTTTGCTTTACCTTCTCAAAAAAATTTATAGAAAATGTTAAGAACAAGTCAAAACACTATTTTTCTACTAGCTTGTGAATACCGAGTTATTACTAAAGAGGTTAAAAGGGGAAGTTGTAGATATCTACCACCCTGCACATGCATGGAGATGAGTTGGTGTACCTCCAGATTTTCGTAGCAATGCTCGGGAACTTCCGATTTTGCCACATAGCACTGCACTGAATAAAGTTGTGCTTTGCAGTATTGGCATTGAACCATGACATGTATGGGTACCCTCCCGGGGGAGTCCTCGATCCAAAATTCGCACCATTTTCATAGTAATCTTTGCAAAATTGGCCCATTTTCATAGTAACTTTTCCAAAAATCGGAAAAATCAGCCATTTTCATTGTGATTTTACCGAATATCAGAAAAATTGACCCATTTTCATAGTTAATTGCGACCAAAAATTGAAAAATTGACCCATTTATATAGTAGCAATGACCTCAAAAAATGACCCATCAATATAGTAGCATGGTGGGAAAAACGACCCATTGTTATAGTAAGGGGTGAAAATGTGACCCATATCGGCGGCACATATGTACCTACCCTTTTCCACTGAGTAACCCCCCGGGGGTACCCTGCATCTATCAGTAATCGCACTTAGTAGTGTATAGTGACCATCTGAACATGCCTTTACTACACGTTGAAGAAATTCACCATAGTTTTGTGCACAAATTTGAGGGTATCCACAGCAATGCACTGAATACACTGTGAAACCAAACTATATATGTCATCAAACATTAGCAACCAAAACAGAGTTAGCAGCAAATAAAATGTAACCAGCCATTTGCAATTTCCCGACACTGCTTACCTATTAAAATGATCTTGAAATGATCACGCGAGCGTTAACTTGTAGCCTTAAAACTGTTCAACTAAGTTTAAGATTTAACTTGGAAAAATTCTGGTTAAAATGTTCGTTTACCAAAATAATTAAATCTGAGACCCTATACCTACAGCTTATTATTGATTATACTTGGTGGTTTACTTGCTAACCATGCACATAAAAGATAAAATACGCGGCTAAAAATAGTGCCCGCAAATTACCTCCCCATATTGTGCAATTGTCGATATTTTCTTTGCAGGGTACATGGTCCAGGGGTCTGGCTTGTCTCATAACAAATAGGGGTTCAAATGGGGATCCAGAAATTGGTCATTTCCTCAGCTCGACTGTAAAAGTACATGTCGAGGGAATAACGCAATAAGATCTTTGAAATATAGTTTGTACATAAACATGTCAAGAGGTAGCATATGGAAATAAAACTTCTTGAAAAAGCTTTCGCTGCTTGAGGTTCTCAGGTTTTTGTCATTTATTGCACTATTTCCTTGAGTGTATATGATGGAAATCGTTTTCACTGAGTCTCAATAAAACAGAAAGCGATCAATGAGCAAGAGTACGTCTGCTTCTTCAGAAGCCTGACATAATGTTGTATTCGGCTTCTCAATAAATGGGAAACAATGATGTCAGAAGCTTATCATTTATTGTAACAGTTTTGATAAAATTCATACACTTAAATCTGATGGATACTACTTACTAAGATGATATAGATAACATCATCTTGGTATCAGATGGCATTCAGTCAAATCAAGACAGATATTGACAGAAGCAGAACTATTTTGTGCAGAATCAATAATGACCTTTATATTTCAGGTTTAATTATGCAGATGCATAAGATACATAATGCCTAACTATCCATACAAGATGTGGAAAGTTAGGCAAATGTCTCTTGTGCATCATAATTAAAGATGCGTCCACATGGGGTAGATAATGTAAAGTACTTTCAAGTTTGCGATAATTGCTACACAGAAATGAATCGCACTTGGTGT
>JAMKCH010015387.1:0-43962 GCA_023653785.1 Ophioderma brevispina | reverse complement strand
CAAAAGCCTTTGATAAGTCCAAATAAACTGGCAAGAGTTGTTTCATTTCGTCGACAGTCCTTACAAATATTTATCAACCAATTCAATATAGCCAAAGAGGTCGCAGTGATTTTGTCTAAAACCAAACTGATTTTATTAAGATATTGTATTTTATCAACAAATTGGAGGCATCTATTAAAACGTCTTCCAAAACCCTTTTATCACATGTACGAGTGAAATTGGTCGAAATTTGGAGTAGAGCTCGGTATTTATCTTTCTTATATATGGGTATAATTTTCGCCTTTTTAAGGTATGATCATCGGATAAATGGTCTTAGAGAAAAATTACCAAAACTCAACTCCTACATCATTTTGTCCAAACTTGACTAGGTAAGGATTGACTCCTCCTCCACAATTTTGCAATTTTAAGACTGCGTGATTTGTTTTAGTGTTTGGATTATTTTTTAAAAATTCCCTAATTTTTACATAAATAATTTTGCCCATCTAATGGAAGGTGCTTTTAAGCTGAAACTCCATGGATGTGTGTATAACCAAAATACCTAAATCTCACGTTAGCTTTTTTGAATCAAGTGTTTAATTTTTTAGAAAAAGTATTTTTGGAAAATATTTAGGAAAAATTAAAAACACCTATTATTTCAATAGAAACACTCATCTGCAAAATCTAGCGTTAGAATGTTCTAAATTTGATTTCCTTTCATAATGACCCTTATTCATCACCAAGGAGTTGTAGTTTCTTCTAGAAAATTATGAAAAGTGGATACTTCAAGTATTTCGAGAACTACTTCAACAAAAAAGTGTTGATGCGACACCTGTCCTTTGCTTTTGATGACACACTCAAAATAAAAATGTATGGATTTTTGATATTTCTTTAACCATTAAAAATAAACACCAATCTTATAACTCATCACTTACTTGAAAATAATTTAAATAAATGTTAGTTTTTCACAACTTGCCCCATTTTGGTCATTTTTCTATACTGCCAAAATCAGCCCTGTACAAAGTCTATGGGAATTGAAAACACATTATGTGACATATCTCTCAAACGCCTTTTTGCAAAAAATTAAATTTGGACACGTTTCTTTCACCATACCAACATTTCATGAGAATTCCAACAAGATCTGGGCACAAAGCTGTAGCCATAATCCATACATTAATTCTTTGGTATAACCTGTTGTAATTGATAAGTTGAAAATTCATAGCAAGTGTTACTGATTTTGTCAGGCATTCTTTTATAAGAAATGAGTTATATCATCGTCCCCTGGACCTTTCATTGGTCAAACGACCTATTATTGTGATTATTTCGTTTTCAGTAATTGGTGACATGAACATACTATTTCATAGGAGTATGCAAGTAGTCGTAATACTTTGTATCATCAGCATATTAATGTCGCCACTAATTTGGAGTCCAAACATTACAAGAAATTTAAAATCTTGAAATATTATGGATTGTTATTTTCTCCATCCTCATTCGTGAATTGAGTTTGGATGTATATGTGAATTCTTGCTACGGCCCAAGTATATTATGATATTTTCCCAAGTATTCTAAGATTAGTTTGTTTTTGGAATTTTTCTTCATAATACTTCTTTTGGCACTGCGAATAAGACTATGTAGTTTATTTCTATATAATTTATATGGCGTTAAGTTTTCTTCGTTGGGGTTTTGTTTATAGGACGTATAAAGTTTGTTCTTTTTATTATACTATCAATATCTCCGCTCGTTAATCCAACAGGGGATACCGGCCTCTTTTTTCCAGCTTTGTAGTGTGTTCTTTTTAAGGGGATGCATTCATTAGACTTCAGTAAAGGTGTTATAACATGTTTTTATATCTTTCTATCCGCTTTTGACAGCTAAAATTGTCTGTCCAATTAACTTTAGATAATTTTTTTATTTTAGATGTTTATGTGACCTTCACTAAAGTTTCTCTTGTAAGTGTTAACATTTATTAGCCGTCTCTTTTTTTAATTTATTTTAGTTATTAGATAGTTGGAAAATGATCAGTGTTGTGTCTGTAATTAGAATTGCTGAGGAAACGTCAGAATCATTACTAGTCAATATTTATCGAATAAGCGGTTGCAGAATTCCAGTTCTTATTATAGGCTTGTCAATAAGTAGGAAAACTAAGTAGTAGTAGTAAAGAAAGTATAAGATTTACATAATCATGAATAGCCGATGGTGTCTTCTTTGAGAGAGGTCAATGTTGAAGTCTCCCATAATATAGATAGTCTTATTTTCATTAGCTAGTTTATCTTAGAATTGGATTGATTCTCAATGATTGAAATTCATCTATGGCCGTATGGGATCTGTAAATTACGCAACTATATATTTGTCTCATTTAGCTGTTCAACTTCTATAAAACAAGATTCGTAGTTACTTGTTCGCATAAATTAGATCATTTCTGAATGTAATTTTAAGTTTTTGAGAAACATACATTCCTGCTCCACCCTTTTCACAATTTTTCCAGTTTTGGCATTCACAATTTAACCTGGTAGAAAATAATATCGCTTACTTGTCAGTAAGATGAGTTTCGGTGGTAGCCCTATAATTGTAAAAGCATGGCTAGTGTTTTATTTTAATTCCTTCAGTTTTCGAAATTTTTTTGGAGAATTCTTATGTTGCATTGGTAATGAAAAATCATTAATGAACTTGGGATCTATTTTTAAAAAATTTTTCAGGCGTTGCGTTAAATATACACATGGGCTGGTTTCCTGAACATTTGGAAATCATCCACCAATAAAATTATTCTGATATCTGATAGGATTGAAAACAATGTCATTGTACTTTAGAAAAGTCCCCATGATATCAGTGGTGAAAGTTGTTTATCTTGTTTATACTGCTACCACGCATAGATTGGCTGCCTGTTGCTTGACTCGAATGGAAACGTGACATTAAGTAATCAATGATACACCACACACAAGAACAAAAAATAAGCAAGATAATACCTTTGAGCTCCTGACTAGTGTATAAAACTAGATAAGAAGAAGAAATAAAAACAATACCCACCCCCGCCAAACCCTGTGTAATCATTTAAATTGATTACACGGGGTAAATATATTATACGAGTTCATTAGCACAACGCTTAATAATTACGTTTGTGTCACAATAGTATATGCAATATACCAAACTGTAAAAGATTATTCTTTATCAGATCAAAACTCTCATGTAACCCCATTGAAACAAAAGCCAAATATTAAAGCCCCAATTCGAGACTCGTATTAGATTTTACAAACTCTAGAACGTTCTAGCCTTCATTTGTCTAACTGCAGATCCAGTGTTACTTTCTATTCAGTAATTCTCTGAGAGTGATGATTGTTATAACGTAATGTACGACAAGAACATAAATTCACAGTATAATTTCAATCAGTTAACCGTCAGGAATTCATTATCGAAGGGTAGGAAAAAACTTTAAATGACAGAATGATGTGGAGGACTTGAATGAATAGGGAAAGGCTAATTTGGCTCACGTTGACAATTACTAAAATCGGGTTGTATAGTTGAGAATTATATCAGGGTGAAACCCCTTGTTTAGTCAAATGATTGTTAATGAGATTTGATTAAAGTATCCAATCATATATATAACAAGACTGATCAAGCTAAACGTACGATTTAAAGTGCTTTTGGTTATTGAGATACTCAATCTGTCAAGGTGTGACCGATTTTACTATGTTGATTGCTGTCCAACTTCAAGCTCATTCGCTCTTACTGTTAAGATACACTACAATAAGATTGACAATTGGTATGTCGGGCTAACAGTGATTTGATAATCACTTTGATTACATTCCATTCAGAACATCTGTGGATATGGGCAAATTAGTTCATCAAATTGAATATGTGTCGTATTCACAAGACTAATCAAGATTAACTTGATGAGTTAAAGTTACTTTTTGGTTATTGGACTATCAATCTGTAAAGGTGTGAACGATTTTCTATGCTTGATTGCTGTCAAATTTCAAGCTCATTCACTATGACTGTTAGCGACAACTCGATTAAGATTGACAATGTTTTAATTCATTTAAGTATTGTAGGCTAACAGTGATAATTTCTCATTTCACACATCTGTGGATATGGTCAATTAATTCATGATATTGAATATGTGTCATATCAAAGTTGTGCAGAAAAGTTTTTAATGTCATATCAGATCGAATTTGTGTTCCATGTCCTTGAAAGTGTTGTTAATGTTTATATTTTGTTCAATGAACATTAGTGAGGAAAGGATCTCATACAGTTTTATTAACAATAAAAGAGGTAATTCTATTTCAATAAGCTAGAGAATATTGGGTTTATAATATAGACAAATCCGACCAGCCAAATGATGGTCAGAATTATTGATCCGCCATACTGGGGGGCATCCAACCCAAAACCTACCCAAAATCTTTTGTACGTCTGTACACGCTTGATTTAGTAGAATTCAAAAGCTACACTTAATCTGCACTTTTGGGTGAATTCAAGCAGGAGACCCCAGATATGGCTGCCAGTGAGGTGTTGAATGTGTAAACTGGAGGATTCGTGTATAGAAAAAACCCACAAAGATAGTTTTGCTTCACTTCCGCAGTGGTGTAGTTTTCAACTTGTAATACCAAACGCACCATTTTTCTCACTGCATTCAAATAATAAATTATCAAGCTTCAGATCAAAGTATGTAACAGTCATGGTGATAATGAGTAAGGGGGGAGGAGTACTTATCTCATGAGTAGCTTGTGAGAGTAAACTTGGGCTGGGTTGTTCCATTCATGTTCTCATTGTGGCGGGTGTTAGTTGCGAGGGTGGTGATCAGCTGCTGGCTCATCAATTAAAACGCACTGTTGTGAGGGTTGTCGTCCACGTCCATCCTTGCAGATGGACTGCTAGCTTCGCTTATTCCAGTGCCGGTTTAGAACTGAACTTGAAAAACGGACATTGGGTATTAACTGGACTGTTGGCAGCAGCCAATCTTTGGTTATAACGATTCACACATGGAATGTACTTTTGTCCTGTTTCACGAAGAGAAAGAGATGGACCTGGGTACCCAATCACCATGACTTGTTGCGGTGACCGAAACGTTGCCAGCTCGCTTGTACTGCGGCCATAGTTCATTTTTCTTCTTGATGAGTTGAGGAGGTAAGTGTTCAGACTTACTGTAGGTTTGGGAAAATTATGTTACGCGCCTATCTTCAGTAACCCTAGTCGAGTTGGAGGTTTTTAAGTTGGTGCCATCCTCAGAACACATAATCCTATCAGCCATTGACAGAACTTGGCAGCTATTATATTTCTGGGCTCCCAGGTGTTTCTTACCGAGTCGGTGAACGTCTGCTAAATACAGGCCTTCTGCAAACCGAATCTGGAATACATAGGTGATTTTCCAGAAGATCTCAGTGTTCCCTCTGTTTCGGATTTCTTTAGTTCGTCTCCAGATATTCCAGAAGAAAATATGTGATTATACTTATAGTCTGTATATTATTTCTTAGTACTTCCTTTCAAAATCCTGTATCAAGTCAGAGAGTGAGTGCTATCCGCAGCCCGACTAACCTTGTCTTTCATCATTAATTTCCCGGTGGCATAGTCAATACTCTCTTCCTGTTTATCCAATCTTGTCGTTAATTCTTGTTTCCATCGGAGATTGTTTCATTCTAAGTTTTGGTATATCATCTAATCGTCGCAAAATACATCCAGTTGCAGTAGTAGCATGATTAAAAGCCAGGCGATCTGCTGTAAGTTACGAATTACCCGCGTGTTGTTAGAATCACCATGGACTTTAATTGACTAATTGGGCGGCGGAGGCGGAGCTAAACGGAGACACGTCCTACTCGGATCGTTGTCATAGTGATAACTCTGAGAACAGAAATCAAGATACGTTTTCGACCTATTTAGTTTACCCCGGCGGCTTCATATCTATAAGTCAAAGCCATGGGTATAAAAGCACGGCCAAGTTACCCAATAATGACCTCTACATGACTTTTGACCCCAATATAACCCCTCGAAAAATTCGACCCCACAAAAGTGGTATGGCAAACTCTACCACCATACCAACACTCATCTCCATACGTCAAAGCACGGCCAAGTTACCCGATAATGACGCCTGAATGACCTTGACCCAAAGTGACCCCTTGAAAACATGCACAAACTCGTACGCAAACTCTACACCATACCAAAACTCACATCCATACGGAATCACACCACTTAAATAACTCCCCATAGACTTGTTGTGTACAAAATGACCTCACCAAACGTTGATTTCTCGGCAAAAAAGCGACTGGTTACTTCAAAACTGAATTTTTTTTGGAAGATTAGCCCCATACCTCTTCAACAAAAATGAAAAAGTCATAATTATGATGAAGGCTGATTTTTTAGCTACAGAGCATCGAAAGATTTGCATGTTTTCAAAACGTTCACGCCTAGTTGAGTGTTACTAGAAACTAAAATTGTACAGTTTCCCCAAACCCTCAGAAAATATACAAAAAAAATGGCACAGACAAAATCTTACCACCCAAATGGTTTGTTACAGTCCACACATTAGATTAATTTCAAATTTCATTTATTTAAAAACACAACTCATCAACATTTTGTGAATTTTTCATTTAGGCAAGGGCCATATTCCGGACGCCAACACTGTCTCGGCCCTGACGTCGTCTGCTACACCTAGTTTATTTTGGTTGTGATTCCTGAAGGAGACCGGAAAATTCTAAGACACAAATTTCATAATATTGATGTTATTCATCAGTACGAACAATTGTAGCCAAAATATAAAGACAGGAAGAAATGAAGTCAAAAACTGCTATGCAGCGGCAATTGTTTATTATTTTTTGCTATCCTGTGAAGATAGCACATTTTGTGAAAGAAGATCTGGTTCAGATGGATGGTAGAGGAAGCACTACAAAAGACCTGATTCTAGCAAAATTTGGCATTTAAAAAAAGCATCATTTACATAAATCAGGTGTTTTTAAAAAGATATCCACCCAATTCACATGCATTGGGCGGATTCCAGCAGAAGAAAGAGACCTGCAAAGACCAATTTCAGTTAAATTGGGTGTACTTCACCCAAAAAGGGCCCCCCCCCTAAAAAGCACCCAATTATTCAATTTTTAGTATTTTGGTGAATATTAACACATTCCTGTACAACTTTTCTTCTGTGATTAACTCACTGAAGTAAAATTCTAATCAATCAATCGCATCACATCATGGATAGATGTGTGTGCAAGGTACAGGCAACAGTGCACATGCTTAAACTGCCTGAACTTTTGATCGGTAGGTCACTATTTTAATCAGAATCTTGCTCATCATTTAATTTTGATATCATGCAGGACTAAAAATGAATCCATGAAACTTGTGGCTCATGCATTCCCATTTTCTTTGCACTTGGATCATTCTAAGACTGCAAAAGATACCCACGATCCTCCTGAAACAATGCTCGGGATTCATGCACAGTCCCAGATTAGCCTATGCAAATGCGTGATACTCATCTGAGATTGAGGAGTAGTTCTTTGTGGAAAGCCTCGTAAGCTCTTGTACATGTTGAATATGCAGATTGATGCACCCCAACAGTGTGGATTTTCCCCCACCCCGTTTACCCCCCCCCCATGTTACTGAAATGTGCCCATAGTACTAGTATTTTTTTTTAAAAAGACAGGTAGGGCTACATGTACATGCTATGACGTACTAGACCTATGCCTATAGGCCTGTCCCCTTGAATGTGAGCATTTTAAACAAATAGAGGCACACATTGTACACATACGAGAGTGCAAGGCTGCAACATTTGATTCCTTTGACTGTAATACGTACGGCTACGCTAGTGATTCATGTCATGAGTAAAACCTGTGATCAAGCCTAGGCTAGGAACTGATTCGGTCTCAATATTGGCACCTAAAACTTACGATATACTTGCAACCTCTTAAATTCAGCTCAAATTGTCTCTACAGTATAGACTGAGGCTTAAACATTGCGACAACATTCAATTTTATCTTGACCTACTCAAGAAGCTCCAGCATTTAAAGGTGGCATGAGAGATTTGGATACACGCAAATATTGGTGTCATAATAGTAAATTTCATATATATTAGAACCTTCAATCGATTTCTCCTTGTATTTGGCTACAGAACATGTCTTTAAAAAAAGAGAAAAAGGATTTTGATTTCCTTATTTTCAATGTAAAAACAGGTCTGAATGTTCGATTTTTCCCTTACAATTGAAATTTCAACAATTTGTTGTACCAAAGAAACATTTCTCAGCTAATCCTTTCAGTTGGGGATATTTTTGATTGAAAGCTTTACATTCCGGAAAAAATCATGCTTTCCGATTTTTAAGGGTCACCTGATATGTGAAATCTCTCGTTGCACCTTTAAGGCATGAAAATCTGTAGGAATCACACCTCTACATACTCCCATAGACTTGTGTACAAAACAATGACCTCTCACCAAACGTCGATATCTTAGCTATAGAGCGACTGGTTACTTCAAAACTGAGTTTTTTTTGGAAGATTAGCACCATACCTCTTCAACACAAATGAAAAAGTCATATGATGAAGGCTGATTTTTTTAACCTAGCTACAGAGCCTCGAAGATTTGCATGTTTTCAAAACGTTCACGCCTAGTTGAGTGTTTACTAGAACTAAATTGTAGCAGTTTCCCCAAACCCTCCAGCAATTATACAAAATGGCACAGACAAAATCTTACACCCAAATGGTTTGTTACTAGTCTTCACATTATGATTAATTTATGATTAATTCAATTTCATTTTAAAAACACAACTCATCAACATTTTTGTGACTCTTCGTTTAGGCAAGGGCCATATTCCGTACGCCAACACGTCTCGGCACTGACGTCTCTGCTACACCTAGTTTTATTTAATAGTGTGATTCCATAACGTCAAAGTGCAGCCATGCTACCCGAAATACCCCTGAATGACCTTTTGACGCTAAAAATGTATCCCCGAAATGTTACCCAAACTCATATCCATGCGTCAAAGCCCGGCCAAGTTAACCCGATAATGACCCCTGAATTACCTTTTACCCCAAAATGACCCCTCGAAAACGTACACAAAACTCCTAAGGCTAAACTCTACCACCATACCAACACTCCATACCATACATCAAGCACGGCCAATTACCCGATCACGCCCCCTGGATGACCTTTTGACCCCAAATGCCCCTTGAAAATGTGACCCCACAATGACCCCTTGAAAATGTGACCACAAAAACTCATACGGCGAAGCTCTAACTACCATACCAAAACTCGTATCCATATATATCAAAGCAACGGCCCATGTTACCCGATAACGACCCCTGGATTAACTTTGGACCCCCAAAATGACGCCTCGAAAAGGTGACCACAAAACTCGTACGTCGAAACTCTAAAACCACCATACCAAAACTCATAGCCATAACTCAAAGCACGGCCAAGTTTACCCGAAACGACCTCCCCCCCAGATGACCGTGGACCCCAAAATGACACCGTCGAAATTGTGACCACAAACCCTGTACTCGGAGCTCTACCACCACCCCAAAATTCATATCCGTAAGTTAAAGGACGGCCGAACGCATAGCTTACCACAAACCCCCAAATTGATTTTTTAGTAATATAGATTTTGAACCAAATGGGGCAAAGGTCAATAGGCCATTAGAGGTCAAAGGGCACATTGGTCACCATAGGTTATTCTGTGCATACCAGTAGAAGTCCTGGACCAGTGGTTTATTTAGTTTGTCATAGCATTTAGTTGCAAAAGGTTTTATTAATGTGATTGACAAAATGGGGTCAAAGTCCATATAGCGGTCATTAGAGGCCACTCTATGTATACTCTATGAGACTTGGGTCGGTTCTTTTGACTACTCAGAGGGATCAGCAAAATGTCACTACCCAGTTAATTCACACTCCAGATACCCCGCATGCCTTACATGCTCTGTAATGCAGCACGCTAGACATCCTATACGAGTCTCTTTTACAGCAAAACATTGCGCTTGGTTGCACACATATAGACTCAGATATCATCACGGGGTCATGACACTGGTGCAGAGAAAATTGTTGGCTCTGGTCAAAAATCGTAACGAACGTTTCATAAGTTAAAACACACATCGCTCTTTAATTTTCGTAGTCGCACTTTCAGGCCACTATGCCGGATACCTCGACAAAAATAAGGACAATTTTATTGTGAACAAATTTCCGCAGACTCTTGTTGAACGCTTTTTAGGATAATTCCCTAGTCAAAATGTAAGGAATTTCTGGCCGATGTGTTCCAAAGATTTCCGCCTCAGTACTATGATAACGTGCCTTAACCAAACACACGTATATTCAAACTTTTAGGATATTATCGTTTGAGAACTAACGGCGACTCAGTCGCGTTCAAAATAACCTGCCATTTTTTTGCTTCAAATGGGCACATTCCAGAATTAGCATGACAAATGCATTTCAATGAGTTTAAACAAGCCTATAGGCCTTGTTGGTGTTTTTAGATGCTGTTCCAAATCACCTGCAAACATTTGGAGGGCCACCTCTATAGTCCACTGAATTGTGTTACAACACTATACAAATTGGTCATGGTCCAAAGGTTAAAAGGTACAGTCGAACATTAGCCAATCATTTAGTGGAGCACGTTGAGACAAAGTATATCTAAAACCCGTCAAAGTATAAAGGCCAGCTGTTTGTCGTCTCACTCGCAATAGAATTTATTATCGCAGTGTAAGGTTTATTAAAAATATTCTGAGATGCCCACTGCCTGTCGCAGTGAATACCCTCTCCTGTTTATCATATTTATAGCATCGAATATGTTTAGCTAGAACACCTAAATATATTAGTGCCTTCAACTTCAAGGACCACTTATAATTCCAGAACTGCGTCAACAGTTGCAAGGTGCGTAAAAACGGTCAACGTTGGGGGAACATCGTTTAGACTTGAAGCTATATACAAGAGGAACAGCCACGCCGGACATGGCGTTCATTGTCGCATCATGTCCATTGTATCGAAAACACCCAACAAGAACTTAATAATGACAACCAAATAGGTTTCTCCGCGTACCACAAAATATTTTCTCAAAAAAAAAAACACCTCCAAAATTATAACCAATTACATAAACTAAAAATTCTAAAAACTTTGCCGTCGAAACCAAACAAACCCAACTTTCATCTCCTATACCGTCAACACGATGCATAGTCAGTATAACAACTTCTTTTGTATCTCTCTATATCGTCGGGCGGCGGGCATCTAGGGTTTTTGTTTAAACAAATCTACTCCAGTCAAATGAACTCGCAACTTGTGTTTGACTCAGTCCCTGGTAAAGCTTGATAGATATGGTAACACGATGACCTTTCATTTTCGCCCGAGAAACCCCGCCGAACCTTTTATCAGTCCACATAAGCCAATAGCATTCAGTAAGAAAGACGACAAGCCCGGCATCAAATGATGCGCCCAAAACTTGACAAAAAGACACAAAGTTACCCAAACTGCCTCACATCACTGAAATTTTAAAATTCAAGACTCCAGCTAGGCAGCTTTTCGTCAGAAATGCATATAAAACGCCCGACTATTAGAGAAAATAAGAGCCGCCATTAAAACACGCCGCTCTCGTATCGCATAACCATCAATTCAAGAATTGAATGGGAAAAAAATATGGACTTTCTTTTGATACCGACTCGCAATTTTAAAGGCCGGGTGGAGGGGGGTGCCAATCGTGTCTCCCCACCTTTAATAGACTTTCACAATCTTCATCCAACAGAGCACACAAACCACTAGGTACACAAACCCGTCTTGGTATTCATACGTGGCCTTGCCATGTTCGTCGAAAACCTGGCCTATGCCGCGTGACTGGCCAAGGATTCAGGCTAATTACGTACTCAAGGGAGTAGGTAGCTGTGCACATGAATTCCGGGGGTTTTCCCCCCCCCCCATGTCAATTTTGCATCGATCATGTCAATGACGCGTTGTTTTTATTTACCTGGCGAGATGGCTAATTCTTCTGCTGGTGGAAGTTATTTCACATAAATGGATTGATTAAAGGTGTAGATAGTGCCCACACCGGGAGATTACCGTCGCGCTGTTGTGAGAAAGATTTTCAGGTCAGTTAAAGCATAAGGTTATCGCTTGATCCAGTGGGTCAGTACAGTAGCAATGTGGCCATGGCATGGTACATAACTGATGAACTTGTACTTCGAGTCTATCGATAGCAAAGAGAACTCGCGGAAATCTGAAGTTGAACAATTTTTGTGACGCCCCCCACGACGACGGAGATAATTAACAAACTGGATCTCTATAAACAGCAGATCGGGCAATAAATCGTCATCTGAAGATGTGACGGTGTAGACAGGGGATTGTTATTTTCGACTGAGACAATATTGGCCCAAGAGTCTGAACTGGCCACCAATCTAAAGTTTTTCAATGAACTGTGTATAGTAATACAGGACACAAGATTCTCAAGACATAATCTGATAAATTAGATTTCTTGTTTCCGCCCAATACCCCATTTAGTTGGTCTCGCTATGAGTTGAAAAATATTGGGCTCGACTGCAATCTTCTCGCCCAATATTTTTTTCAACTCATAGCTTTATCAAATAATTTGGGTATTGGAGCAAGAATCCAATTTTATAACCATTATTGAGAATACCACAAAACACCTTTATTCTTCATTTTGGTTAGTAGTAGTGTCAGTTTGGGACATTTCAACGCAGATCTCTCCACTCAAACACAGTACACCCTTTATTAATTATTCAATAGTCATCATTAAAGTACTTGTTCCGATTTACCCGGAAGTAAGCAGCACGTGAAGCTGGTTATCGGGATGCTGATAAAGGATTTTCTGATAACTGACATGCTGAATCGGGAAACGTTTCTGTGTGTGCCAAAATTCACCTTTTAAACAGGACACTCTAGCTGAATAATTGGGGACCTTTATTGATCAGGTAATTACATTATTTCATAAAGACCACGAAAGCGGGGCATTTTAACTAAATATTTTTGCTTTCATTTATATCGGGGTGAGAACTCATGTCATGTTTTTAAAATGTGCACGGAGTACATTTTACCATTCCCTTTCTCTCATTGGCATACATACCCATAAAAGCTAAACAAACATTTATTGTGTTTGTGCAGTTTAACATTTAATATGCCCCAATTTCTCTGGCTCCTATAGTATATTTTCAATTATGTGAGCTCCACTCCAGGCTAATTCGGACGGTAGATTAACTGGATATGGGTTCTAATCCCCGGCCATGCGAGACTAGGTGGCCTTTGAGCCATTACAAAACAATTGTGGACCTGGTACAAAGTTCCTGTACAGAATCAGCTAACTGGGAAACTGATTGTATTCAGCATACAAATGTCTGGTTAATGATTGGAAGGACGCATGCTTTGTTGGCTAGGATGTCAAATCCGTTTTGCGCTACTCTTTGTTAATGCACGGTTGTTCCTTTTTTGATGACGCAAAAAAAACTTAGTTCTGTTTATGTGTGCATCATATAAGAATAACCTTATTTCTCCAATGCTGGTGATAACGAATGGTATTTTGCAGTATCAGGTGTTCAAATAACAAGCATTTAATAAATAAATGCTGGTTTTTTTTTCATCCTGATACTTGAATTGAAACATCCATCTATCTCAGATGTGAACTAATGTAGTTTAGTAGTCAACAAAGTTGTGATTTTCTATATGAAGGACTCTGATTGAGCTTAGTATTTCACACAGTGATTAGTGGGAATGTATGACAAGTATTATTATATACAAAAACGTGATGTGGTTTGAAAATTGGTGACGGGAAATCTCTGAGTCATCCTTTAAAGAAAAAGTCTGTATTTCCATTTCCGTCCTGATTTCAGCCTTCAATTCCATCTCTTCCCAAGATAGCAACAAAAAAGCGCCATTTTCAATAATTAATGTGCAACGAGAGATTTTGTGGCACCCATATGTCGTGGCATAAGTAGTGATTTCACATAGATAGATCCCCAATAGATTTCTTACCTTGTCTCTTGTTACATGAAATGCCTTGAACAGTGAAAGTGAAAGTGAAAAGTTCAATATAAAACATAGGCTGAATTTAGGTATTTGCTCATATAACGAACTTAAATTTCACAATTTATACCAAAATGAAATATTTTTCAGCCTTAAATATCCTTTCACATGGGGACATTTTAATAAAGCTTTACATTGGTGCAAAATCAGAATTTTCATATTTTTAGTGACAACTGTTATGTGAAATCTCTCATTGGCAGCACCTTTAACCATCAAGATTCGCATAGTATTGATAGGGGCTTTGCAAATATGCATTACTGTTTCTACCACCACAAAAGCAAGTTTGTTTCCCACCAAACTTAATGAGTGTATGTACCAAGTGCCAGGCTCCAGTGCCAGTAGAGACCATGATACGGCTTAACTCTGAGCAAGCCCCTTTAATATACCATGTCCTACAAGTGAAATCTTGTTATTAACAGAACACCTCTATTATAGTCGCTGTCACAATTCCTTTTCGGAAATAGCCGTTCACCTATGCGCGTAGATGTGCTGCATGTATACAATTCTATTTATTTTCCCTTGTGTGTTGTCACGGTTCTGTCTGGCGCATGGCGGCAATGCGGGCGTAGTTTTGATTCTGAGAAAAAGAAATTATGGCACAGAGCATAGGTCAATGCCTTTCATGTACCTAAGCTCATGCTGCTCATGCATCACTACACACATAATAAAGTTCAATGCAGCAATCATGTTTTGGGGAGCTTATTATTTGTAACAGTAGCAAGTGTTTTTTAAAACCCTACATTCCGTATCGTATCCTAGACAACACAGCGAAATGAAATTTGAATCACGTTTCCATTTGAAGTATTAAATCAACTGCACTGTGTCATTAACAGCATATTCAAACTAAGGCAATCTCCTCTTAATGAAACATGTACGGGCGTTATCAAATGTTTACTAACTGGTGTATTATTTGGCTGCCTTGGTTTTGCAGCACACGTGGTGCACATGGCACAAATTCCAATTGTCTTGAATTAATAATAGAATTGACGCTAACATCTACCACCAATACGGACCCTTGGTAACAAGTAATTACATACACATCAGTCCCCACAAACAATGCGAGGAAAGCAAAGTTGGTGGCAATAAGTTCAGAAACCTCAGGACATCAAAAGCCCAAGCCTGTTTTCTGCAACATAGGTGACTTTTCCCCAATTAGTCACTTCCCAGAGACTACAAACGGGTCCTACTCCATCTTAAGATGGGTTGAAATATTGGCCTGAAGATTACTGCGCTGGTGATCTCCAATGAAATCCTTCCAAATGACAAAAAATTTGCTATCTAACAACGATGTTTCACCGAGTTAGAATCATACAATAACTGTAACTCCCCAGGATCAAAGTCAAGGAATGAACCGATTGGGAAGTTCTGGTACCTTTCATCTTGACAATTAAGTAATATGTGAATTTAGTTTGGCACTAAGTTGCATGCCACCAGCAAAAGTTTAATGCCATTTAGTCAGTTATTAAATCAATAAGTCAGTGAGATTAATACAATACTAAGCTGGCACTTTTAGGACGCAAGAAAACCAACCCTGAAAAATATGAAATGCCCCCTTTTAACCAGCTATCATGGGGTGTTTCAGAAATGAACTGTATTTTTCTTCCTTAACCTTTGATAGACAGTTTTACCATGGCGGTGGAACAACTTACTCATATGTCCGCTCCTCTCTTACAGTATCTCTGATTGCTCACTAGCATGCTTTACAATGATAAACCCTCTGAGTGACCAAGAAAATAGACCTTTGTGTCTTTAAGAAGATATTCTTACCATTCTCTGCTGATGGTTACATTTAGAACCTTACTAACAACAAATCGAATGAACCATTAGTTCACGGCTGTTCAATCACGCCGCCCATAGGCCCTGTGTTGTAATGTCTGTTCATTACAAATTGCGAATTTCTTTCTAAGTAGATTGAATAACAGGTAAGATTAGGTATATATACTAAATACTATGTCAACATAGTCAAGTTTTCAGATATATAAAAACCTCAACTGTTTGAGTACGTTGGGGGGGGGGGAGTGAGGCTTGTCGCCTCTGGATCAGAAATTGCCATTTTAAGATATCATAACGCATAAACCTGAAAGGGAATCTTAATTACTCTATTTTGGTCCTTCAAGCAGCGAGGTATGTAAATTTGTGTACAGCATCATTAAACATCAGTATTTGACAGATGTACTTAACATAATGCATTTAACACAAATTTCATGGAATCTTGATCATCTTTATAAAGAATTCTTTCTCCCCATATTTGGTAATCCACCACCTGATCATTATAAGCAATTGCAAATACAATCGAACCTCGTACCACATTGTTTCGCCTGCCGTCGTGGTTTGTAAATGATAGCCTCATATGGACCTTTGCCTTGTCATGTGACCTTTGACCTTGGCATGTGACCATTGACCTCATCACCAAATGAGGGGTCCCATGTTGCACAACCTTTGACTCATGTTGGTTTCCAATTGAAATTTCCAATGGTGCAGCACCCATGACTCATGTTTGGTTCCAATTGAGGTCAAATTTAACATCTTACAACGTGACTCACATCACCTTTGACCTTGACATGGAACCTTTGACCTCATAATCAACAAATGATAGGGATCCAATGTTGCACCTATGACCTCAATTTTGGTTCCAATGGAACTCAACTTTTCAATTGAGGTCAATTTTAATATTTTCACAAGCCTATCTTACAACTTGACCTCACGACCTTTGACCTTGGTATGTACTTGACCTCATCAGCAAATTAGGGATCCCATGTTGCATCTAGGTCCAGGTTTGGTTTTAAATCCATCGAAGTATGCAGATTTACACAAGTGCAATGTTAACCCCTTTTTACACGACAACACACCGACAGCAATTAACCGACAACAACAGACAACAGTGGGCAAAGCAATTCCTATGTGTCGGCGACCCAAAAATGGAAATTTATCAAGACAACAATAATTATGCTCATATTTGGCAAACCCAACAGCTATATTATATTTGGGAGGGGGCGAGTTGGTGAAGCTGTCGAGTCGCTCACCTTTTCACCAATGCGGCCCGGATTTCGATTCCCAGTCAAGGCAGTGCGTGTGTGATTCTGGTGCCAATCCATCGTCCTCGCAGGTTTTTCTCTGAAAACTTTGGTTTCCTCCTCCTCCTAATTAAAATCGGACCTTGTTCCCCTAACTCTTTCCCCGCGGTTTCTGGAGGCACCCCTTGATGAATTTAATGCATATTTCAAAAACAATAAAACAAATAAAGAAATTTATAAATAAAATAAATATCATACCTGGTCATGATTTCTTGTCTCTGTTGGAAGGCTTCCACAGGCAGAGAAAGTGTTTCATTCATCCCCATCACCGATGGAAACCCAGTCTCCTCTAGTTCCTCCTGTTCATCTTCTCCCCGTAACCCAAAATTCCCTGGGCTCCTCACGGGCCCCTTCCTGTGATCGATGTCGTTGCTGCTTTGATAGATGCGAACCATGGGGTCGTGTCGCTCATCGCCTGATGAATGATTCTTGTCGTCCGCTGACCGTCAGTGACTCTCTGGAGGGTGGCCATCTACTAGGCTTGGTTTGCTGGGAGATGACGGTCTGTCCGTGGTTGGTGGCGATGGTGCATCTGGGCTGTCGGGTGAACCATAGAGAAAGTGTTTCCGAGTCCAATCTCAACCTAAAAGTTAGTTAGTTATTTAAACCAAAGTTTTTTAAATCCTGATTTTTGTCCCCACTAAAAAGGGGTGCCTGGATTCCGATCTTACATTGCCGGCAATACCACCGCCCTTATTAGCAGCAAACACAGTAGAACTAGAATTATAGAACCCTATGTTTCATATTTCATGTATACTCATTGAATGCAGGTGACCTATGCAAAAGAGTATCAACTTTCTGTAACTTTATGAGAATTTTAACATTCTCTGGCCAAAGGAAGACCTTGTTGACAATTACCTTTTGAAGCATGTGGAAATGAAATCATTAATGCAAATAAAATAGCAACCTTTATCTTGTTACAAGACAGTCAATAGTTGTCATACTTGATAAACCACCAACCCTTCAGAACTGAAGCGATTGCTATTCTCTGGCAAAAATACAAGTTGCAAAATGATTGTCCACAGACATGCACACTAACAACACTCATCTCCTGAGAGGTAACTCACTTTTTTCTGCCTCGGAGGGTTTATTGGAAGTACTGACTGGATGAACATGGGTTACTGTCCCTGCGAGCTGGGAGGATCCTGGTATCTGAATAGAATAACCTTAACATCTCCAATCGGGCAACCTGTAACCAAATACAGTCAAAAGCCATCAAGATAACAGATGGCGTTTAATCTTTGGAGTTTCATTTTACCAATCGCTATTGTTTTATTATATCATGGGTGCAGCCGCATCTCAATGCCTTCTCACCTACAATTTCTTTCTTTCTTCTTTCTTTCCTTTCTTTGTACCTTGCTTCAAAATGCTACTAGTGCCAGACGCTTGCTCAGATTGTAACAAGATTGTTCACAAGAATCCCTGACCCAAGGTTCATATATGGTGTTCACAGTTTGACCATCGGGGTCACGTAGGGTCAATAGAGGTCATTGTCGCTCTAACACCCTTTCCCACTTCCCACAAGTTCGCATGTGCCTACGATAACCATTCGGTCAAGGATGCCCAGATGCCTGGCCATATTGCTTGTACACAGATTTTCAATCCCAGGTCATTTAGGGGCTCAAAAAAAGGGTCGTCTCTTCTACAACTCCCTCTTGAATTCAAAATGCTACTACTGGTATTACACAGTTCGCTTGATCTTAAAACTAACTTCATCAGACTAATCCTTGCCCACAAAGTGGTCACACAAGTGTTCACACCAATTGGGGTCAAAGGCACGCAGGGATATCCTGGGCAATTCGCTCTTACCCTCCTTTTTGCTATTTCTTCTGCACACAATCATTCCTATAATATCAACTAGACTTGGTTAGAAGAACCGCTGACAACAAGGCCCATATGACGTGGAACACATATTGGGGTCAAAGGTCACACGAGGTCATTGCGTCAGTCGCTCTAACCCTCCTTTTTGCTGTTTTCTGCCACCAATCATTTGCTATAATGACTAGACTTGGTCAGAAAAACCGCTGACCCAAGCCCATATGGATTGTTACAGATTGGGGTCAAAGGCACGCAGGGGTCATTACAGGTCATGCTGTCACTTACCCTCCTTTTTGCTGTTTCTCCCACAACTCAAGTTGCTTATAATTACTAGACTTGTCAGAGAACCGCTGACCCAAGCACCATATGGGGTGTTTTTTCAACAGATCGGGGTTAAAGGTAACGTAGGGGTCATTACAGCTCATGTTGCTCTTACCCTCCTTTTTGTTGTTCTGGCACAACTCATTCTCTAATCACCAGACGTGTTCAGAAGAACCCTGACCCAAGGCCCATTTGTGGTGTTCACAGTTTGGGCCAAGGTCATGTGGGTCCTTCAAAGGGCTTCCTTTTGGAAAATAATTGAAAACCTCACACCAGATATCATTGCTGTAATCACGACTGGACACGAGGAATTGCGGACCCAACCCTTATAATGTGTAAATAGATTGGGGTCAAAGGTCACATGGACATTGGCCAATATTCACCGCATGATATACTCGTGCCTTCTAAAGCACAATCGATTGCCCTAGTGTTTACCATTGTCTGTACCATGGAATCTGAAATGCATTCTCTCGGCATATAAAAGAGCAGTCTCTTTTAGGGTTTTATTTAAAGAGACCTGGCAACATTTGAAAAATAGTGCCCCCAAGATTGTTCAAAATCGATATTTTTGCATGGTTGTAAGGGCTTTTTATACAAAAGCCCTCACCCCGAATGATTAAGACCAATCAGCCTCCTTATGGGTCAACCGAACGATTTTAATAATTTACGTCGCCGGCAACGTTAAAATATTTCAGTAGACGACGAAAATGGCGTTTAAAACACAAACACGCACCGCCGAAATGCAGGTTTCTCAGCTATTCAACACTGTTTGATTGGTCTATAACCTTTGTGGTTTTAATAATCAGTGCGTACGAGTCAAAAATATTCATGTAATATACACATTTGTTTGATTAAAGTTATGGAACACTTAAACGTTGGCCATACAAATTACCCATGTATAGTCTTTCTGTCCCTAATCTGTTTTGGGGTATGTTATGTTTATGTGTAACATAATATCTCTGTTCTTCCAATGGCCTAGACTATCATTTGAGAGCAAATTGAAGAAATTTCATATTTTGTTAAAATGTGCAGTGCCGCTTTAAGGATTCATGAATAAGATTTTGGGTATGAATGCTTGTTCATGTTAAAGATGCAATGAGAGATTTCAAGTCATCCATATTTTCAGTGAGATAGATGGATTATCGACACTCGATAGATCCCCTAAGACCTGTTATTTGGCTACAGAATGCTTAAAATGAAACAAAAAAGATGATTTGTTACATAAGCTTATATTTCCATAGAAAACACATGTTTCATTTCCTATTTGCTCCTATATGAACTTAGATATTCCAATTTTTTGTATCACAGCACCAGTTCATCAGAAAAGCCTTTTACAGATGGGATTATTTTTGATACAAAAGCAGAAATTTCATATTTTTTTTAGGAGCATCTGGTATTTTAAATCTCTCGTTACAACTTAACCAGTCCAAGATAAGTCCAAAAATACAGCAAGTAATCTTGTGTGATCCCCTGGCAAGATGGCTAGGAACATGACCTCAGATGCATATTTTAACCCTTGGTCTATGACCTTTTACATCATCTATATGAAGAACCCTATTGCACCTTAACCCCAATACAAAATTGGATTCTTTAAGTCCAATACTACCCAAATTATTGGTCCAGCTATGAGTTGAAAAATTTGGGCAAGACGCATTGAGCCCATCTTTTTTTTCAATCTCAATAGCGCGACAAATAATGTGGGTATTGGGTGAAACCAGATTCAATTTTATCCATATTATTTTGATAAATCTTGTTTCCTATGTTTACATACACATTTCATGACTTGGGCCAATATGGCCTCTGTCAAAATAAACAATCCCCTGCTACACTCTTCGATGCACGATTGTAGAATCGCCGATCTGAGTGTTTATAGAGATCCGTTTGGTTATTATCTCCGTCTTCATGGCGGACTCAACAAAAAATTGTTTCAACTTCAAGATTTCTGCTAGTTGCTCTTTGTCTACAAATACTCGAAGTACGCTTGTTCATGAGTTATTTACCATGCCCTGGGCATGCTACTGAAAAACAAACACTGACACCGATCAAGTGATTACCTTTAACTGCCTGAAAGTCTTACTCCAACAACATACTCCTCCTGGTGGTGGGCACTATCCACACCTTTATCAATCCATTTATTGTTTGCAAATCTCTCGGCAAATCACTTCCACCATCCGCTATAGGTAACCACCGCTGTAAATAAAAACAAACGCGTCCTTGACATGATTGATGCAAATTGACATGACATGAACCAGAATCATCGTGTACATGCTAGCTACTTCCGGGGTACATATTAGCCTGAATCCTTGGCCCTCCGTGGCATTCCCATTATTATTCAACAAATGGCGGGCCAGCGATGAACTACCAAGACGGGTTAGCCTAGTGGGTTCGTGTGTGCATGAGGCTTAATACTGTCTTCGTTACCAGGGGCAACAGACATAAACTGCATTAGGAATGTGTTCTGTTCAAAATTCAATGAAAGTTACAGGGGATTGATCCAAAGTGCTGGAAGTATTTGGTGACAGCACCAAGTTTCGCGTGAGCGGCGTAGATTATTGAGAATGGTTGTTTTTTATTGGGTTTTCCAACCTGTTTATCTAATATAGGACGGAATGATGATCAAAAAAAAACAAAAATAAAAAATAATGGTTAAAATCGGACTTCAGCAAACCTACCGGAACTGGAACCACAATACCTAGGCCATGCACACTTTCGCAAAATCCCCCTACTGCTTTTCAAGCCAGGGGCAATAAAAACTATTGGGGTGTATAAATTAGGGCAGGGGTTCCAATGCCATTGCACGATCCCCGAAATGCAATCTCTTCGTTGCCCATTTCGATCCGGAACTTTTAACCAGCCCTCAAGTAGGTCTAAAACATACGGTTATCAGCAGCGTAACTTAAATACCATACACTTAACCTATCTGTTGACGTTGCACTAGAGTTGTGTATCGTCCGTCAGGTGACGTAGGGGACAGTTACGATCGAAAATAGCACGTTTTGTCGTGATTTGTTCAACACATGTGCCCGATTGTTGTTTTGTTCCATAGATATTCTTCTACATTTTGTAAGATTAACTTCCCGTGAAAAGGTATTTTGTATTGTAATTTTTAGGCAGTGTTCGGCGACGCGAACGACAACAATTTTATTTTGTTAAACAGACCTTCTGGTACAAGTTCCCGGATGGATGGGCACCGAATGAGAATGCATTTCGGGATCGTGCAAATAGTCTATTATATAGCTGAAGGCCAAAGATGCCAAACACATTTGAAAGTTCTTACTGAGGGCCAAATTATATACCAAAATTCTTATGTTTCCCTTTCGATTTTAGAGGCAAGTCACTGCAATAATCAATGGTTGGCGGGGCCGGATTTGGCCCGCGGGCCGCGTATTGAGAACCCCTGAATTAGGGGTTTATTCATAGGATTTGGTATAAATTATTATTTATGCCTCAGGCTTTCCCCATTTAATGTTTTCCCAACTTTCCTCTATTACTCACAAAATTCAATCAATCATTTAATAGAAAATTTGGCCTGAATTGCAATGATTTTTCTGGCCCACCCCCAGCATTCGTCACATGCATAAATGCTTGTTTATACATGGCCACATGTACCATGTTTTAATCAATCGTGTGTACTTTATAATACAAGTAAACTGAATAGCATTATGTTAACGGATATTCATGTGTTTCACCTAGCACACTCCCTACACATATGCACCTATGTTACTCTGTTCATGTTAAACGCAAGACAGTCCCATGCACCTAACATCTCCCAAAACACATTAACTCTCTTATCTCACCTGTGTGCTTCGTAACCATGTGGCAACCTTGGGCATGTGTTCACATAAATCAGGAAATGGTCTGCCTGTCAATTGGTAGTCTCTGGGGCCTCTCACAAAACCTCTGAAAACTGGAAGAAACATTAGATTGCTAATGTCAAATGTAAACCATTGCTATAAAAAGACTAGACTACTTTCAAAATCATGTTCACTGGCTGCATAGCCAAAGAGTCATTTTTTATCCCATACAAATTTGGCATTTTAAAACTTTTTAGTTTAGTAGCACATCTATATTGAATGAATGGTCGAATAAAAACTACCCTAATTATCTTATATAAAGATTAGTATGTCACATACACAATACACATACGACACACACTCTCTGTATTGTCCTCAGATAATTTCAATTATACAAAAACCAGATTTGGCTCAGTTTTTCCATTCACCGTGATTTACAAACCCCCCAAAATCCAAGGTCAATTACGCTTTAAATCCCCCCTTGATTTTTAAACACAAAAATCCTTCACAAAAAGCTTTAAAAACAAAACCTATTTTAAAGACACACAAGGGTCTCCAAGAGATCAAAGGTCTCAAGAGATCAAGGTCATCAATAATCAAAGGTCATCAAGGGTCAAAGGTCATCAAGAGGTCAAGGTTATCAAGATGTCAAAGGTCAAATTGTATAACATCCTACCCCTTCTTTTACACAAAAACCTTTTAAAAAGCTTTAAAAACCCAAATAATCTTATTTAGGTCAGAGTTCCAGGCTGGTACTTTTTCTAAAACCTCAACTAAACGCATCGCCCTAACACTGCAGGCTATATTGTTGAGGAACTTACACTACACAATATACCACACTTTGAATAGACTTTGCACTTCCTTATACCACAAACTAACCACTACAATTGATTGTGGTATATTGGGTATTGCTTAGTATTAGATAAATCATAACTAGTACTAATTAGAAGTAACTCATCATATAACCCACAAAATACCACAGTAATAACCAACAACAAACTGCACCAGAGGCCACATGTACAAGGGTCTTGCCGAGAGAAATTTGCGGGCCCAGTGAACCGTTGGAGTTAGGATGGCAAATGTCGCGGGTGGGTACGGGATGTACGGTGGAATACCATACGTAATATGGTCAATGCGAAAATCACAATACCACAAAACTTACCACCAAATATTGTAGATATTCCTGTAACTATCATATACCACAATATTCCACCTCACTACATTTTGGTGCTATTTTGTATCCTAGAGCCTTGTTAGGTTAACCTCGCTTTACTTCTGGTGTATCATAGAGCAATCCCAACAACCCCTTTCCAAAATGAGACAATCCTATCTATATTTTGTGTTATTTGTTCTGCTTACTTTGTATCAACCCAGTAGGCCTAACTTCGCGAAATGTTTTATAATCTTTTGTCTCTTTGGCTACCAGAGCAGGGGTGACCTTACGTCTTGACTTACCTTTGGCCTTTTGCATGACCTCTTTTGGCCTTAAAATAGGTTTTTTAAGCTTTTTTGTGAATGAAATTTTTTGTTAACATGAAGGGGGTTTTAAGGTCATTGAGCCTTGAACGACTCGGGTGTTGTTAATTCTGTTCCAAGTGAGCAAGAATCTGGTTATATAGACACGGCCCTCTCCTCCTAGCTATGTTGTGATAGTCAGCCAAGCAATGGCCAACTACCCTAACTAGTATAAATTAATGTACAAGATAATCATTTTGGTTTTAAACATCCAAATGAATATTAAGACCACATGTGGTAGTTAGATCATATGGGAATATTTTGACCAATGGGTAGTAGACCAGAACGACATTAGTCCAAATGGTATTAACCAGATCATACATTATACCAATGTATATTAGACCAGATCAACATTATACCAAATGGATATGACTCAATGGATGATCACCAGATTGGATATTACACCATATGGATTTACATCCACCAAAATGTTTATTAGATAAATGGTGTTTTTGTGGTGTATATACCAAATGTACACAACCTTGCGGCGGATTCTTACTCACATTGGTACCATATGCAGTACACATGTCCTACCTTGGCACTACTGCACAGTACACACTGGGCTAATTGCGAAGCAGTAGATGCAAGATAGGGCTTACAAAAGTACACAGTTATTAGGTATACAGTGATGTGGCTACTATGCTGTACCTACCCCAACCCTGTGGTTGCCCACTAGGTGGAGAGAAGGTGGATGTTGTGTAGACAGTACCGGAGTAGACACGCAGCTACCACGTAGCTACGCCGCGGTTACCACAATGCCATTTTGAGAGTGGATGAAAATTTCATGAAATGAGGGCGCTATACACTTGTTCTCTGTTTAGCTTTTTTGAATGTTTTTTAGGAAAATCATTGCGAATTTCAAATCGGGCATCATCAAAAAACCCCATATTCCCGCACATTTAATTCAAAATTGCAAATATATGCCAAAAATATCAAAAAAATACATCGGTCCTTGGACCGCTTGTGTCGCCTGCCGTCACGGTTAGCGAATGATAGGCCTAACATGACCTTTGACCTTGATATGTGACCTTTGACCTCATCAACAAATGAGGGATCCCATGTTGCACCTATGATTCAAGTTTGGTTCCAATTGAACTTCAATTTTACATTTTTAGCCTATTTTACAACTTGACCTCACACAACCTTTGACCTTGGTATGCAACTTCAATTTTACATTTTCAGCCTATTTTACAACTTGACCTCACACAACCTTTGACCTTGGTATGCAACCTTTGACCTCATCAACAAATGAGGAATCCCATGTTGCACCTATGATTCAAGTTGCAATTGAACTTCAATTTTTCAAATGAGGTCAATTTTACATTTTCAGCCTATTTTACAACTTGACCTCACATGACCTTTGACCTTGGTATGCGACCTTTGACCTCATCAAAAAGTGGGGGTGCCATGTTGCACCTGTGACCCAAGTTTGGTTTAAATCCATCAAAGTATGAGGATATTACAGGCAAATGTTAACCCTTTTTCACATCAGACAACAGACATCAACAACAACAGACATCAACAACAGACAACAACAGTGGACAAAGTGATCCCTATGTGTCTTCCTGCCTTAGGGCAGGCGACACAAAATCAAAATTGACCATGAGAAATACCACGTGCGCTGAGAGCCGGGGTAACCACGTAGCTACTCCACGACGAGGGAGATAGCCGCTGTGTGTACACTATCCGTCTATGCGGCAAAAATACACTGAATCCTGGCCGGCGAGTGTACGTCTAGTGGGTGGGTAATCCATGTCTACTCGGTGGTAGCCGTGTGTTGAATACCATGAAGAAATTTGCCGTGTAGTAGTAGCAAGTTGTAAAACCAAAGTTTTAAATCCGGTTTTGTCCCCACAAACTGTGGGGTGGCCAGAATCACCTTACAATCAATACTGCTGTGTGAGGATTTATTGGAGCAAAAGGTAATTGACCCGATGCCCTTCCTCTCCAGAGCCAACGCCGTTGTATATAGATCTTCTTTTTAGTTTTACCAGGGTAACCAGCTACCCTCCTCAACAGTTTTCTTGGAAATCTGGTGGAATTGATGGTTTAGCCACCGACAACCCCTGGCCCTGGCACAGGTAGGATACCAGTAGCCTGACCTGACCTAACCTGACCTGGTAGTAGACAAAATGGATATTATAGGTTGTAGACCACATGGATATTAGACATTTTGGTTCTTAAGCAAATTGGTCGTTAGATAATATGGGTTTAGATGAATTAAAGTTAGACAAAGGTGGTATAAGACCAAATGGGATTGATCAAATGGCAATAAACCTTTTGTGAACTAGTGACCCCGATGAATTCAGCAGTCTTACAAAATAAAGTACAGCACCACATGCACTCTATTCCAAAAAGGATGCTGAATTCACCATGGTCAACAAGCCACAAAGTGGCCACACCAATACCACACCCACCTATTCTTACCTTATTTGTTTCCTGTAGCTCATGGACCATAAGACTACTCTCGTACTGCTTAAATAGTTCTGGCACTTCAGTGTTGCCTCTCCTCCATATCATGGGTAGTCGTGTTGATGTGTAGTTTGTTGTCGAGGACGCTGTACTGTGAGAAAGTTTGCCACCGCTAAATGCATGGCACAAGTCACCGTAGATGCTCATTGACACGCCCACAGGGTTCTGAAGATAGAAATGAAAGAATCTATAGGAAAAAGTGGATTGAAAGTTGTCATTATTAAGTTTTGTTTGTTTGCTCGTATCCACAAGTCATTGGTAATGGCTTTGTGGTGGTGTCAGGATTTGTTCAGCTAGTGTGCTGATCCGGGGCCGCGTGTATCCATGATACGGACGCTCCTAACATGGCCCGCTGTTTGAGGCTGGGGCGGATTGGGAACAGTCAGGGGTTTACACCCTACTCTTATTCGTTTTTTTTTTTTTTTTTTTTGTACTGTGAGAAAGTTTGCCACCGCTAAATGCATGGCACAAGTCACCGTAGATGCTCATTGACACGCCCACAGGGTTCTGAAGATAGAAATGAAAGAATCTATAGGAAAAAGTGGATTGAAAGTTGGCATTATTAAGTCAAACAGCACAATGTTTCTCAATTTGTTCCTATAAATTTCCTCCAATTTACAAAACTTTGTGCATTTTCCATTTTTATTTCTTCCCTGTAAATCAAACAGTAGTAGTAGGATCCAAAGTTTTAAATCCGGTTTTGTCCCCATAAACGGGGGTGGCCGGATTCACCTCACCCTCGTAGCAATCGCCCTTATACTCCCTCCTTCCACTTTTTTTTTTTTTTTTTTTTTTCATGATCCATTTACCCAATTCCAAGTGAACCATGGAGGAGAGCGGTATTCTGTATTTAATCAATAGCTGGTATACAGATCAAATCCAGAATTGATAGTACCCGAATAAATCATTATTATTAAGTCAAACAGCACAATGTTTCTCAATTTGTTCCTATAAATTTCCTCCAATTTACAAAACTTTGTGCATTTTCCATTTTTATTTCTTCCCTGTAAATCAAACAGTAGTAGTAGGATCCAAAGTTTTAAATCCGGTTTTGTCCCCATAAACGGGGGTGGCCGGATTCACCTCACCCTCGTAGCAATCGCCCTTATACTCCCTCCTTCCACTTCGCCAGATTCAATGCATCCTCCATCCTCAACCCAACCTTCTTACTCTCCTCCTCCTCCACTTGCTTCTTCCATGTCTTCTTTGGACATCCCCTCCTCCTCAAACTGCCCACCTCAAACTCAAAAGCCCTGCTTAAAACATGCTCGTCATCCTTCCTTAGCACGTGCTCATGCCAACGCACACTATAAATGTATTTCTCAGGATACTTACAGCTTTAGTAGCTGGCCTTTTAGCATCCTTGAAGACGTGTTGATAAAGCATGCTATCCTTACCTCCCGAGAGGAAGATGTGAGGATCTTGTTTCCACATAATACCTGTTATGCAAGAAAAAAGTTATTTCAAGCTTCAAAATCTGAAATTGTCAATTTTTTCCTATAATCGCTGGAAAAGTCTTTGAATGCGTATAATTGCAAACCATGCTGTGCGTAGTGGTCGATCAAGTACCCTTTACGAAGCCGATTTTTCTGAACGGGAACAATGGACCAACTTATGTGCTCTTCCAAATTCCTTTTTAGAACGTACTTACAGCTTCCTAAATGTCTCCAGCGAAAGTAGTGAAGCCACAGTAGCAATTCTATGAATATTAACTATGTCGAATTGTTATTAGGGTAACATGCGAAATTGCATGAAATACTTACCCAAGGTCCGACACTCGGCGCAGACTACGTTGATCAATGTGGTCGCTGCTGCTTTCGTTTACCATACCATGTTTGCTGTCAAAAAATTGAATTTGAATGTTGCGGCCATATGGCAAATCGTATGGTTTTGTCCAGCACGTGGCACAGTGAAGTGGCGATACCCAGGTGCCGCCATTTGGAAATCCCATTTTTTTTTTCAAAACCAGAAATTTTGAACAATGAGAGTACACATATTCTAAAATTCTTTTAAGTCTCTAACGTAAGACGCGATTAATGAACATCTTTTACTGAAAAATTAACTGCGTTCGTGTACAGAATGATTTACGCGTATGAGTAGGATGCTAAACCTTGGATGTCATGTCTTGCACAGCGAGTTGATTGGTGACCGTTTCATCATGAGGTCCCTGCTGTGTAGTCTGCAATATTCGCAATCACGTAAGCTCCAAAAAGAGCATGTTGAACGAACGTGAAAATTGAACACGGGGATCGGCGGCCTGTCACAGCCGATATGCCATATGACCTGACCTCTCCACAGGTCAGTGGCCAATGGAGCGTCTGTTTATAGATACCCTCGTGAGATGTAAACACATGGCCGCTGCTGCGATAGAATCCTGGATAGAAGCGGATGAAAATTGCCGAGTTTTTCCTTCAAACATGAGTAATCGCATTGATATTAAAGACCCCAAAGTGCCTTAGTTAACAGTAGTACTGCTCAATGGGGCATATGTGTGACCAAACGTCTGCATGCATGATTGCTTCTGGAAATGACATAAGCTTTTTCGCTGGGATCCCATATTGCCCGCAACCCAATGTAGACCTATGGGGGATACAATTAGGGTTGCGGTACCGAAACTAGCTGTGCGTTTTCATCGAAAGTACATAATAGCGTACACACCCTAGTGCGTATAATGCTGAAACCTAGTGTGTGATTGTTCAAAAAACCTTTCCAACGATTACAAGGAATGTTGTTACCATGGTTACATAAGAAGGTTAGTTTTAAGTTTTACAATACATGTCAACAACATTTACGGTTTTGGTTTAGTCTAGGCTAATGGATTTTTCTCTACTATTCCTGTCAAGTGAAAGTAAACAGAAAAAATACATCAACAAAACATGCTACTTCAGAACATGCACATTTCTACGTGCTTGCAGTGTGGCGGTTAAGTGACCCTGGGTCGCTGGTGACCCTGGTGAATTTAGCAGCCTTTATGGGCATGCTACACTTTATTCCACAAGACTACTAAATTCATCAGGGTCACTAGGTCATCAAATGGCCCAACTGCTTTTTTTCTGTAAATGCTGCTTAATTCATCAGGGTCACCTGTGACCCAGGGACACCTAATGGCCACACCTGTGTAACTGAGGCTTAAGGGAAGAACCTCTCCCATGTAGTGTGCAAATGGACCTAGGCAATGAAATCAATATGTTGGTAATGCATGATACTACCTAGCATTCTCAATTATAATGGGGTTATGCTTTAGATTCCATACTGGCTTGATTGATTTCTTTCATCAAGGTCTTACACACCAAGGAGACTTGGGTGGCTCAATGATGATTAATGGTTGTGTATGTCCACCCTAGGTCCAATTGCATAAAAACTGGGGGAGCTAGAGTACTTACGCAGGGGCTGTACTGTGCAAAGCTGATAACACACATTTGAGGGGTGTAACAATTGTGGTAACCCAGTGGCGGTGGGATAAATTATTCATGCACGCTGATGCTCACAGCTGTTTGAAAGTCATTTATTGTGATAAAACCAGAATAAAACAAAAAATATCAATGGGGACACAGTTTTGACAACTAATTTGAATTGTTTTTTCCACTGATTACATACATCCAGTGTAAATTTTATGAAATTTTGTTGCGGGCAAATATAGTTTTTCTCAATATCTAGTTTTACACGTACTTCTATGGAGAATGGGCATATAGAGGGCACTATAACATACAAATCGTGACCTTTGTAGGTCTCCCACTATAGATTTTTCTGATTTTTTGCAGAGGTAATAGCTCTTGCAAGTCCCTACTCATATCAGCTGTCAAAACTGTGTCGCCACTACTTAAAATTGTTCTAAAATAAAACAGACAATTTGAATGGGGTCAAACAGCTGTGTGCTACTGTGAAGTGTACCAACATTTACACGTGTGCCACTTGAGATCACTGTCAGTCTAGATCATTGCCCTACCTGAGACAACATCATTGTGTTCTTCAAACACTGCAAATGGCATGTATGGCCTTCTAATATCCCACACACAGACGCTCTGGTCCACCACCTGAGAACAGCTAGCTATATGGTATTTCTTCTCTGGACGCCACTTGACGCGAGCCACAGATGCTATGCAGAACACCGAGTACTCTTCGTGAAGTTTACTCTCATCCCATCTCCATACCTGGATAATTTTGTTTAGAAAAAGTGTGATTAATGATTCAGCATTATAATGCTGATATTATTTATTATATTATGGTTTGGTAGGGAAATACAATTATATTACATTTAAAGGGACATGGCTCATTTTGCATATAGGGCACCCTCAAATGAAAATTACATGTTTGTATTGCATTTATATATATTAATCTCAACTGAAAATTTTGACTTTTTAAGCAAATTTGGATAATGTTGGTTTCAGATTGAGGAAATTGGACAATTTTCCAACAAATTTTAGAAAATTTTGGCTTCTGATTGAGAAAATTTGACATATTTTCCAACAAATATGAGACCCATTTATATAGCAAAATTGGCATGAAAAAAGAAGTCATTGATATACCAGAAGGCTGAAAATGACACTGATGCTTGCAGCAGGGTTTGAACTCAAAAGCTTTGGCATGTGGGGAAAATGCTCAGTCCACTGGACAAGACATGTCCTCCTTGAACTGACCTTAATAATTCTGTCTCTTCCACAAGTCGCCAACCATTGTCTCTCTTCTGGATGCCAGTCCAATCCAAAGGCAGGTCCATTGTGAGCCATGAACTGGTGCAAGTACCTGTCTCTCCTCCTGTAATCCCATAGCTGCAAGAGTAAAGAGGAGTCAAAGTTAACAGTCATGGGAACACAACAAGAGCAGGTACCTGGTCATTTATAGAAAGCAAGTTAGATAACAGGCAGGCTATCACCGCACAAAGTCTTGAAATTAGTCAGTTACCCCTTGAAACAGTTTGTGAATGTCCTACCAACTGGTGAGTTAAAGCAATAATGGCACATTTTTTGAAGAGCTTCCCCAATTTTCAAAATTTGATATTTTGCCACAGTTACGTTGGTAATTTTCTTGGAAACTATACCTGCGAACGAGAATGCTAAAAAATGCATATTTATCATAAAATAAGCGATTTTGTAATTAGAATTGGACTTAACGGCAGAGCTGGAAATGCTACGTTTATGTCTGTCCATGATGAAATAGTGCCACCTCGAGAAAATAACCTCTAACTTGAATTGCCTGAATCAATAAAACAACTAATGGATGAGCGTAGACACGTACATGACGCTATTTCCCAGCTATTTCACATTGGAAGGCCGTTTACAGCAGCCGTTGAATTATTATCAGAGATCTCCGATAATAATTATTCTAATTACAAAATTCCTTCGTTTAAAAAAAAAAAAAAAAAAAATTCACAGGTATAGTTTACTAGCCAGTTACCAATGCAACCGTGTAAAAATCTCAATTTTTTTGAAAAATTGGGGGCGCTCTTCAAAAAAATGTGCTATTATTGCTTTAAGGAGGGGCTAGCCAGTATTTTCAGTAAGTTACAGAAATGCCAGCAAGTCCTGCGGACAAGTTACAGAAAGGCCAGCAAATTCTGCAAGCAGGTTACACAAAATTAGCTAACAGTTAGACAATTTCAAATTTACTAAATACTCCTTTTTGAAGCCCACAGATTTCTTAACTCACTTCCAGCAGGCCTTCCCAAAAATTTCCTAACTCATCTCTGTTATCTCATCAGGATGTCACCTCTGTTTCACCCAAATTTAACTTCTACCTAACTGTCACTCAATACTTGGTACGCATTCATGTGTAATCAGTGATAGAAAATTTCACCCCTTACTGGTGTATGATTCTGTAAATCTCACCCCTAAATGGTGTAAGACACTAAAACCAAACCCTAAATTGCATAGCATAATAAACTGGTACTTTCTGAGTTACGGTGAATCATTTTAAGATTAGGTAGAAAAAATCTGCTCAGCATGAGGGGCATTTGATGCACCCTATTAAAACCTGAGTGCTTCTGAGCATTAGTACTCAACTTATGCTATTGTAATGAAATTGATGGATAGTCAACTATTTTTTTAAAGTCAAAACAAAAGCTGGGAAATCTGTCTCGTCAAAGTAAACTATACATCCTATGGCCAAGTGCAGGCTCACTATAATTCCTTTGACCATATTGCTATGCCTTAACGATATGCATTATTTTGCACAACTTACCTTCAATCCATTTGTCAAATTCGATGTACAAAAACCCAAGCTTAGCCTACGCAAGGTTTCCGAATTTGGCTCTTTGGTATCGTAATTTGTCTTTTAGCACAGTCCTGAAACCTTACCTTTCTTTGATCATAATTTCGTTGCTCCAGGAATTATATTTCGTGATTTCAGCAATAAATAACCATTCTACATGTGCATTAATACCGCAGAAAAAGCACTCGTCCGTCGATGTTTACCTTGGCGATGGCAAAGTCCGGCATCGTAGTTTCCCCATTTTCTGAAAAACGGCGATGAATTTTGGCCTCAAATTCACTCAGTAACCCTAACTTTTGCTCATTCAAACATCTATCCACATAGAATTTGGATTAATGTCCTCAAAATACCAAAACATGCCATTTTGGGGCATAATTTTTGAGTCTGAGAAAGGTTTGAAATTTGTAAACAGTGCGTATACCTGCGTACGCCATAGAAGGCTCACCTGTATGACGTATTTAAATTATGCATTTTGGAGCTGTCTCATTGGTCAATCTGCGCGTGTGCGAGAACTTCGAAAAGGTATAAATAGGGGCGCGGGAAAGACAATCGGCGTCATTTGTTATTTGACCACGATCCGAGCCACAGCTCCCTTTGCTTTCTCAGTCATCCGAACTTGGAATCCGATCCCGAATTCAAGGTAAGCCCTTTTTCTTTTAAGTTTAAAAACATTAACATTATTCCCCAAATATCGAGCCCTTCCTTTCAGGTCCTAGCCCCAGTAGACTGTAAATATGCATAGCCTAGCCCTACCGGCCAATTAGCCCTTGCCCTGGCCTATATACCTTAATACTAGCCTGAGCCTAGCCTCCTAAGTATCATCCTAGTCCAAACCAAAATGACAACTGCCCTTGCCAATTCCACCATATCGCCCCTCGCCCTTCCTGCTTAAACTTCCATGAAATGCAAGTTGTGCATTTTAACCCACATCCAGTTGACCCTAGCCCGTAACGATTCCAGATTAAAGATTGATATTGAAATCATGGGCCTAAACTCCCATCCTAACTGTATTTTGACTTTAAGAAGGACAGAATAAACATAACCTATATTCTCCTAAGACCGCCCCCCTCTGTAATAAACGCCCCCACTACTTTTTTACATGAAACTAAAAAACCCTCAAATACACGCCCCCACCACGTTTTGATTGCCGATGGTCGGCCTGAAACTCACAATTTGTCCACAACCAACAAGGCACAAAAGACGATGCTAAAATACAGCACAGATACCCTTTTGTAAAAGTGTAGATTTGCAAACCTGCAATACTTTTTAAAATGCCAATAATTTGTTGCAAGGACTACCTGATACTATTATCTAAGCGGTAAAATATCAGCGACTTTCGTCTGTTTGCGCGGCCATAGATTAGAAAGGACAAGCATGTTTTTTTGATATCCATTTTCTGAAGACACCTTACAGTTTCCAATAGGCAAGCTAGCCAACTTGTTACGATTAGGGGGATATTACTATATTTTGTAAATAGGTTTTGCAGTTGCAAAATTACAGAAGATACGATGGGCCATTGCCGAATTCACCCCTAAAAATTGGATTTAGAGAGCAATAATAAAAATATTAAAATTTTAACACCCCAGTTTTCCAGTGTAGCTGCAGTATAGACTACTATTTGACCCAAAGACATAAATAATGACCCTATATCCTTTGACCGTTGTCGGTAGTACATCGAATGCTGTTTTGGATGGGAAGCGCTTGTAAAACAATCCTAATTCAGTCTATCAGCCGTCACATGGTAGTTTCACATAACAGCGTTTCGGCGGCAGTATTCCTCTGTTGCGATCACATGGTCGCTATGGCCATTGTTCAACTATGGAAAGGTGATATTTAAGTAAAATAGTGGTAGTAAGGAAGAAAATCTGCAAGAAAACCTGTTTTAAAGAGGAATATATACCGCTCAATGCTAGAAATGATTGGTTAATGTGCGGTTCCTTAAAAAAAAAAGTTTGTGGGGGGGGGGACATCGCTAGATTTTGCCACTGCATGATCGCTAGAGTTGATCGACCAAGTAGACTAACATCACTGGGAGACAGGTAAGGTAACAACGAGTCATCCCGCGAATCTCATTAGTTGCATCAGCGGTCGGGTAGGGCGTCATATTTGCGAAAAAGGTTGAAACTCGCAAAACAAATATGATAGGTCCCTCTATACGATTTCTGAGTACTGAAAGGTAAATTTAAAAGTTTGGCAGCGTCCCGAGGGTGCTGCCGATGTTTTTTTAATGTAAATTATAATGGGAACAATGACCTCAAATAAACGCCCCCCTTTTTAAAATGCAACGCCCCCCGGGGCGTTTATTAAGAGGATATACTGTAAATCCTACACCCTGGTTTTTCCTAACTGCTCTCAATGAAGTTAGTTTAGAGATTTAACTGAAACCGACAAAGGCCTAGCCATCATACTATCCCACTGCCCAGTAAGTCATGAGTCCATTTTTTAAATTCAATGTTTCATACCCAGCATATCCCTAGACAAGTATCTGCACTTCTAGTCAGTAGAAGTTTAGGCACAAACTGAAGGTGAAATGGAGTAACGACTTTTTCTATTGTAGATTTTAGTTCATTAGGAGCTAAGCCCTAATTTTTGGAGGGTGTGCAAAATTTGGCTACAGTGCCATTTTTAAAACTCCAATATGGCCTGCTACCAGGTCCAACTCACTAATAATAACCCTTAGTATTTCAGATAGAGACAGAATATTTCTTCGGTACTCTCTCCGGTGTTTTCATCACGCACGAGCAAGTGGTTTTGGTTAAGTAATTTATCCCTCATTACATTGCCCACAAAAATCCAATATGGCTGCTCAAAAATCAAATATGCTCGCGGATCATAAAATGTTTAAACCCTCCCTTATACCTATTTACGCTACTTGAATACATGCTGAAACCAAAAGAGGTTTTGAAGGTGTCCAAATCTGTCATACCATGTACACTCGCAAGTGTTACTTTAACACCTCTAGGAATGCATTTTCAAGCATCCGACACGTCAAGTGTTCTGCACCTTTTGCAGTTTAGAGGCTAATTCCAGTGTCTATATGATCCTTTATGCTTTACACTTATGAGGATACATGTATTTGATCACTAGAAAACCCTTATTTGGCCATTTTCTTGTAATGGACATTTTCAACATCAAGATGGCAGCCAAATCAGCCGCCTTAAAATAGTAAACCATACATTATATTTGTATATATGTGTACATCAACTAATTATATTATAATGGTGAAAATTAAGGTTATAGTGGGATAAGCTGCATTTGACATTGACATTTTATCTGGAATTTCTGTTTCTTTAACATGCAAAAACATTGTTAAGATGGGGGCCAAATGTTGGCTGCATTTTTACCTTCTTTAAAACTAAATAAATTACGATAGATCTGTATGCATATTTAGTTAAAACACCCCAAACATGATTATTAAGTTGAATTAAAGTATTGAGATGTATGTCTTTGAACATTAATACCTCGTTTAATTGGATATTTGTTTTGAACAACATACTTAAATTCAAATGACGGCAGTATATTAGACTAGATGCATATTCGTAGGTTTAAAGATATTAAAAGGCAGCCATGCATATTGGCTTCCATCTTGATGGTAAGCTTGTTATACACTGGAAATGTCAGATATGAGTTCATACTGGGTATGGAGCGCAGAATTATGCCTCTATCACAAATACGTGATGAGTTATGGTCAGTTGAATTGAATTGCCAGGGCATATTGGTGTTAGGGTGGCCATATTGGATTTGATGGTAATGTTGTAGTAAATCACGTGTCAATAACCTTTTTTTGCATTCTTTCGTACTTAAATTTAGATTTTTCTCGTGCTTTAAACTGGATCTAGTGTCATACAATTATGGGCCTCATTTTGATTCCGGTATCTTTTTTTTTATTTTGACGATTCTCCCGCTTGATAGCGCACATTTTTATATTCGCACCATTCCCCCCCTTCTAGGAAAATGCACTGCAGAAATTGTGCACACCTCCAGAAAGAAAAGATAAATTATAGCTTAGGTCATCAGTGGACAAAAATCAATCAATAGAAAACACACTTGTTCTCCATTTCCACCCTGTGCCCAAAATTCTCACTGATCTCTACACATTACAACATAACCCTAGACCAATGGCAATATCTGTTTGCCCCACGTAACGTTTCAAAGTTGACCAGCATACCCAAGTGCTTAAGGGTTGATTCTGTTATTGTGTTAACCGTTAACAACTTTGAGCCTATAATTTGTGTTTTGTTCAGTAGTGAGTTAGGTGGTCAATTGAAGGCACGGGTGGCCAAAACAAGACATTCCCGCTCCAATAATTATAAGATTAGGATACTCAAATTTCATATGTCACCTACTGTCCCGAATATTGGCACTTAAACTCCGCAAGCTTGACAAAAATTGTAAGGCCATCAATCGATAACCTGCACAAGAAAACACAACCCACACCATACGGTGCATAATAGCCCGGTTGGGAGGTGGAAGTCCCGCCTAGGTCCCGGGGGAAATTCACCGATTGTACCCATAAGACCGGTTGAGTGAAAACCCCAGGTAGGGCAATGCGGCGATGCCAGATTGTCATTAATTCCCGATTTGGTTACCAAACGCCGATAGGGGGGCGTAACGAACCGAAGGTCACGATTGACCTAAAATCATATCCGAATAGAGTCAACCTGTTTTTAGTTTGGGTTTCTAGAACAAAACTATCTGCGGAAAACACTTCAAGTAGATTTAGATTGGCCAGGTTAATACTTAATTGACTATGAGACACCCTCCTTGTCCAGTTTGAGCAGCTTAGTTTGTTTGATGAAAATGTTAAATGAAAAGAAAGTCAAATAATAATGTTCACGACACTTGCATGGAATAGTCTCAAGTGTCCTTATTGGAATGTTGACTCTCTCTCTCCCTTTATAGAGATTAAGGGTTAGTCTATCACAGTCATACTATGGGAAATTGTCAGTCCGAAAATGACATGCTGACGTAGTATATAGCATTTCATCCAAAACGTGTAGTTGTTGTAGATAGCCTATAGGATAGGCCGCTCTGTTTTGTAATTGTAGTCTATATCAAATACCATTTAATTTCCATAGAAGATGATGTTGAACTTGTGTACATGTCTTGACGGGTTGGGTAATTGTAATTTCAGAGCAAATGAAGGACTTAGAAGTTAATAGGTTGTATTTCGTGATCCTAGCACCGCATGTTTTGTTCATTTTATTTTTAGTATATGCACGTTAGTGTTGAGGAAAGGGTTTTAATACCTAAAATTTCAGTGATTCAAGGTGCGTTTTTGATGTCTAAGCCAATGTTTTATCACGAAATGCCCCTTTAATAGTTGGTGGTTGAGCTTTACAATAGGGTGCGAAGAAAGGTATGAACTAACTGGGTGTGAATGAAAACAGGGGAAAAAAATGCGCTAATGCTACAATTGTCGTTTGGATTTAAATGAATATACACACACACACACACACCAATTAGGGTTTTTTGATACGACAACAACTTAACCTGTATTTGATTTATCCCTTCCTACAGTGGACTGTGTACCGCTCGGTTTCGTTTCACTATTATTGCTAATGCCATCAGAGTCCTTGTCAGAGTCGTGAGGTTGAGACCTAGTGATGACTAAGCTTGACCTTCCTGGGGGATTATTTGGAGGAGATGTGGGATGCAAACACGGAAATAACAAAGAAATATGTGCAAAAACTATCCTAAGCGTCGATGACTGGTTCAAATAACGACCCTAAACAGTAAAGCTTAACATGAAAGGTACCCTTTTTTCATAAAATGTTGTAGAAAACAAATGGCTAAACAAGAGGCAAATGCACAGTGGGTTCGATCTCAATTTTCATGTACCTGTATGTTTCCATTGTCTGAGGTAGCTGCAAAATTAAAGTACTGGTAAGGACTAAACTGGATGTCTCTCACACTGTCCGTGCTGCCCTGGAATGTCATCTCACACTTCTTGGTGCGTAGATCCTGCAAAGAGTATTAGATAGAAACTAATTCACTAACTTCAGTCCTGGACTAAAGTGGTGGTTAGTCCTACACGGTGGGACATGTTTTTCTCTTTCTCAATAAACCTTTTCAAATTGAAGTTTACCAAACATGATGACCCTGGTAACATCCTAATGGGTCACCACTGTTGCGTGCAGCACTTACGTTTAATTCGCATTTGCATAATGCACATCACCGACAAGTGTTTGTGAATGTACGCGAGTGTTTAAGGATGCTCGCATACATTGTATTTTGCTCCAAACGTTTCCGATGTTCATTTTTGATAAGGTCTATCGCATTCTAGATGGAATGAGAAAGAAAAGAATTTTAGAACACCAATCCAAGGTATATAGTTGCCCCCCCCCTTTTGCATTTAATGGGTAGTTATGCAGGCAAGCAATAAAAAAATTCTTTTGGTAAGTCTAATTCCCATTATAGTCCAGGACTAAAGTTAGTCTGTTTTTGTGAATATGGGCTTGAGTTATTGTAATATTGTCAGGATATACAGTAATGTGAATACTTAAACCTCCAAATCTCTTCCCACGACTCGGCTATAAAAGTTGAGATTTCTGTTTGATTTTGGACCTAAGTATTTTATGAGAGCTTTATCTTACATGCACACAAGACCGAATATCTGCAAGTAATTAGAGATTTTGCCTACATGTATAGAGTGCTGTGATGAACACATTTGTTCAAAAACAAAAACACATCCTCAAAACATTTGAAATTTTTAAATGCACCTTTAAAGTAAAGTTCAGGGCCACATCATTAACCCCCGAGTACGCACTACATAGATCGGTGCTTTTATTGACAATCAACTTCAATTGATGACATCTCGGACCGCTTGTGTCGCCCTGCCGTCGCGCAGTTAGTGAATGATAGACCTAACAATTGAACTGGGACAACTCCCCAAATCAGCTTGATAGTGCACTTGACCTCATCAAACAAATGAGGGTCCCATGTTGCACCTATGATTCAAGTTTGGTTCCATTGACTTCACTTTTCATCTGAGGTCAATTTAATTTCAGCCTATTTTACCACTACCTCCCATGACCTTGCCTTGGCATGTGGACCCTTATGCCTCATCAACAAATGAGGTGATCCCATGTGCACCTATGATTCAAGTTTGGTTCAATGAACTTCAACTTTTCTATGAGAGTCATTTTACCTTTTAGCATATTTTACAACTTGGCCTCACATGACCTTTGACCTGGCATGTGACTTTGACCTAATCAACAAGTGGGGAGTGCCATGTTGCACCTGTTATTCAAGTTTGGTTTAAACCATCAAGTATGGGTATTACATGCAAATGTTAACCCTTTTTCACAACAGACACTCATCAAAAACAGACAATAACAAGTGGACAAAGTGACCCTATGTTCTTCCTGCATTAGGGCAGGCGACGACACAAAAGAATCTTCAAACAAAACTTTAGAAATAATATATTTTAGGAGCCACCAATAAAACATGAGTGTGCTAAGGTCACAAATGCACCTTTAAAGAGGGACTCTGGGGAGAGACAAATTACCTGGCACTGTCAGATTAATATGAAACAGGTGTATTAGAGCACATTATTAGTATGTGGGGGGGGGGGGGGGGGGACCTTTCCAACAAAAATATGCAACAGCAATTGTGTGAAGTAATGCGCCTGCATGCTTTTCAAAAAGCATTGCCAAACACACTATGAATGTTGTCACTAGCCCTGGACTGACAGGCAAGCCAGGTAGGCAAGTCAACCTAATATGGTGAACAGAACATCATTACTCCTAAAACAGTTATCCTCTGATGCTCGACTTCTGGTTGGGTTCTACCATGATTTTCTTAATTTTCCTCTCGGAGTCCATCTTTAAAGGAAGAGTTTAGGGCCATATGAATTTTTCTTATGTGTTGAAACAACTCGAACCACAAAGGTCCCCCGCCCAGTGCAGTAGCTAAAGAACAAGAAGCAACAATTTTAAGATCTCAGGGAAGATTGTGATGGCCCACCAAGTTTCATCCTCCTACCACATGTTAAGTGATTTGACCTCGGATGACCCCACATGACCTTGAAATGACCTTCCAAAGTGTCAACACTGAATGTTGACCACACCACCAAGTTTCATCCTCCTACCACATGATTAGTGATTTGACCTTAAATGACCCCACATGACCTTGAAATTTTTTGGCACTGAATGATGACCACACTCACCAATTTTCACCCTCATACCACATGTTAAGTGATTGACCTTGGATGACCCCTGCAATGACCTGAAATGACCTTCAAAATTGTTGGTACTGAATGTTGACCACAAACCACCAATTTTCTCCTCCTACCAGTTTTGTGATTGACCTTGACCTTGAATGACCCCACATGACCTTCAAAAATTTCGGCACTGAATGTTGACCACACCACCAAGTTTCATCCTCCTACCACATATTTAGTGATTTGACCTTGGATGACCCCTCATGACCTTCACATGACATTCAAATGTTTTGGCATGGAATGTTGATCACACCCACCAATTTTCATCCTCCAACCACATGTTAAGTGATTTTACCTTGGATGACCTCGGATGACCTTGAAATGACCTTCAAAAGTTTTGGTACTGAATGTTGACCACACCCACCAATTTCCATCCTCCTACCACATATTAAGTGATTTGACCTTGGATGACCTTGAAATGACCTTCAAAATTTTCGGCACTGAATGTTGACCACACCACCAAGTTTCATCATCCTACCATAACAGATAAGGTTTATAGCAATTTAATTCCATTTTTGCCTATTTTTGACCCCATTTGACCTTTGACCAATGTCACATGACCCTCCTCCGAACTCATCCGCAGCCTACTTGAGTGACATCTATGGTGCGAAGATGGACACCCATACTTGCTCCAATCAAAAGATATCGTGTTGACAACGTTTATTATAGCGATTTAGCCCTATTTTTGCCCATATTTGACCCTATTTTTGACATTTGACCTTTGACCCAAGCCACATGACCCACTTTGTATCCCACCACCGCCTACTTGAGATACATCTATGTTGCGAAGATGGAATTCCACACTTGCTTAGTTCCAAAGATATCGCGAGGGACGCACACACACGCACGCACGGACGGCTAGCATTTCTATAGTCCCCCTTTGCCAACAAAAGTTGGCGGGGGACCAAAAATTGGAGTACTCACAAAGCACTTCATAGATCCACCTTGTGAGCCACTCAGCAACAGGTGCCATTCACTGGGATGAAAGCAAACTTTGTTGACGGTCCTCTTGTGGTCACTAAAGGTCACGTCCATTTTGTTCCCTTTGACTTTGTTCAAGTCCCACATGATCACATTGCCATTGGTCGCACCTGTTGCCAGCAATTCATCTGTGCATGTAGCGGTACAAAAGATAATTGTTATTGGAAGTTTTTGTAACCTGACCCATCTGGCACACTTCGGGAACCTTAACAGAATAAACCTGTGCTTTATTCCGTGAAGGGTTTCCGAATTCATACATGTGTCAGATAAAAAGGTGTCAGATGGGTCAGGTTATGGAAACTCCCATGTTGTTATTTGGAACTGAAGGCAGTATTAAATTCAAGCAATAACAGTACATTTTTTTGGAAGTAGCACCATAAGTTTTTGAGATTTGTGTTGGTAAATTGGCTTGTAAACAATACCTATAAAAGGTAAGGCTCAAAATTGTGTATTTATCACAAAGAAGGAATTTTGTATTTAGAATCAGTGATCCTTGATCAACCTTCAAATCCATTTCTTTTCCAAGATAGATACAAATAGCTACTATTTTAATGGTTATTAGCACAGTAGTGAATAGGGCATTACAATAGACATTATTGCTTCTTCAATCAAAACCACTATGTTGGATGCAGCAGGACTTGAACCCACAACCTTTAGCATGTGGGTCGAATGCACAATCCACTGGACGCAGCTGTTTGAAAGTCTCATTTTTTGACAAAACCAGAATAAAACAAATAGACACTTTTGACAACTAATGTAAATTATTTATTCCTGTATATTTTTTACAAAATTTCATTGCGGGCAAATATGATTTTTCTTTAAAATCTTGTTTAACACGCCTCTCTATAGCCTTTTATCAAGGTTTTGATTATTTATTCAATTTGTGTGAGTCCGCCCCTCTCTGGACCGCTCAAAGCTGAGTCGTAATCAAAGCCTTTTCGCAAATATTTCCTTTTCTTTGTTACTCATTGATTTTCGGGATATTTCTTCCGAAACTATAGCGATCGTTGATTGGTCAATGATGATGTCATCGTTCGCTTAAAATAGTTCCCAGAATACGAGTTTATTGGAACTGATCAATAACCATTCAATTATTGAGTTTTGGTAACGGATTCAAAACAAAGCGAATACAGCCATGACAGTATTGTAGGATCAAACTAGGATCTCTGATACCGCAAGCTGGGAGTGTAAAATGCGAACACTCTTGCTGCTGTGAAAACGGCCCGGTGAAAATCATGGTGGAATTACAATGCATCGTTTTGTCACTGTGTAGGATCCCGGTGATGGTGTAGGATTATTCGAGCTAGCTGCAGTTTGTGCTGAGTCCCGGTCACCGGTGCTTAGTATATGAGATGAGCGTATTTGAAGCTACGGCTACGTGTACTGATGTGATACGTTTACTATAAATGTGAATTTCAGTCATTGTAGTGAACGATGTTGTATTGTAGTACACGTAGTTTCATTGCATCGTTCAGCCATGGTTCGGCCGAGAGTTTAGCCTTAATTGTGCAGTATGTTGGAGGTGCCTTGTCAATTTGTCATGGTAAGTTGCCGAGGTAAGTTCTTGTCTAGACTAGGAGGTGCGTGTCCCCTAAATTC